>PVJH01007053.1:0-96016 GCA_004026705.1 Nesogale talazaci | reverse complement strand
CCAGTGCTTCATTCTGTTGCTTATGAAGTTACTGTCAGTCAGAGTCAGCTCTACCGCCCCTAACAATATAGTACTGAAAGTTGTACCACTGGCATTTTCTAATAATAGCAAGACCAAAATAATACAAAAGATTTAATGGATCTTCTAGACTAATACAGACTAGAAGGAAAGGTCTGGTTTATCTACTTTGGAAAATAAGTCCGTAAAAGCTTTTGAGTCACAATAGAATATTGTGTAATGCCCTTGCTTTGGACAAATTATCACGAGGAAGTATTGCTAAAGGAGGACATTATCTTTAATGAAATAGAGGACCAAAGGCTGTGACATGAATTAGCATAATAGCTACTATCAACTAAACTTGGTTATTTTATTACCCAATTGGGGGAAAAAAAAGTAGGCACTGTGTGCAAGGGAAGCAGAAAGATATACTATTGTCTAAGCCATCAAGGAATAACACAGGGTCTTTTGACCAATATTCCTTAGGCACCCCAAAACGAAGTCACCGGGGTCTCTTATCCACCTAAATTCAGAGATTCTGATGTCTCCCCTGTTTCTCCTTGTCCTTTAACCCACCTTTGTTCAAAAAATAATTTGGGATGGTGAGTCGTGCTTTCCCAGATGGTTCTAGATGCCATTCTTTCTAGAAGAACAGGTAGTCAGAAAGTGTTTCTATAAAGTGATTCAAGGATTTCAGGTTGGAGGACATTGATGTGTGGACTTACCATGCTCTCAGACTCAGTTTAGTCAGAAAAGTGTCTGTGACTCTTATTTGCAGAAGAGTCTTGCAATGAAACGCTGATACCCAAGGTGTACAAGATGAACAATTTAGGTAACAGAACCATAGGTCACAGAGTGGGGCATCATAGAAAAGGGGATATTGGTCTAAAGATTTCACAGCCACAAAAATGGGCTTCAAATATGAATTTGAGTATATGTATGACAGGGAGGAGGAAGCAAGAACCAAGAACTGTTTCCTTCTGCTGTACATCAGCTAAAATGAGTTGGAGTCTACTCCATTGCAATTTTCCATCTATATCCTACCCATCTATCCATAAAATGCTATAATTTCCTAAATTATATTTCAGGTGATCTATTTGTTCCAAGGACTTTAAAAGGCGGTATATGTGCTATGGGGCATTGGGAGTTGGTGGAATTGCAAGATCAAATAATATTCCCCCTCAAGGGGGGAAACGGAGCAATTGAGTGAGCATTGTCTATCATCAAATAATAGTCTCTTCATATGTTAATATAAGCATTTAAAGGTGGAACGTGTTGTTCAGTTTTTCTATCAACAGTCCAAGAACGCCTGATTTTTGGCCCCAGGGCCATTTTTCCCAAGCATATCTTCAGGTATCTGCTGTGTAGAAGCTAGTCCTCTTTGGGCTCCTTTATTGAGGATATCTAAATATTCAACAAAGGGTCAAAACTCTGGACCAAAGAAGTGAATTGCTGAAGATTGGTAGATGAACAACTGATGTGGCAGATTATGAAGCGTTATTTTAATTTCACAGGACTTCAGGTGGCACAACTGCACCCAGAATTAGGACTTGCTGAGAAAAATAATATCTCTTGGCCTGAGCTTTTGGAAGAGAAAACTACTTTTCAGAGCTTCCTCTTATCTTCAAATTATAGTTCTTCAAATTGTAAAGAGTCACCTTTAATTTATTTTCTCAAAGGACAGAGACTTAATCTTCCAGGAACAAAAGGAAAGAGCTATTAAACTATCATATGCAAATATATGCTTTAGGAAAAAACCCAGCTATTCTGCTACTAGAGCCACATGGTAAAATTCAAAATTTATAAGTGTTCTTTGCATCCAAATCATATGCAAATGAGCCATCCCTGGAGGTTAAGTCCGTCCATTTCCTCCTCACAGAAGAGGAGGAATAGGTCATTTCATTTTAAAAGATCAGTATTCATGCTGGACAAATTGACTATGGAGAATATTCATTTCTAAGGAGTAAGCTGTTTCTTATGCTCCAAATGTGAATACATTTTATAAAGTAAAATCCACTGCCATCAAGTCAATTCTCTTATTAAGCCTATATGATGTGATTACTCTTGGGCTATGATCTGCATGATCAGCAGTTCAAAACCACTAGTGGCTCCCATAACCCATTAACCCTTAAAACTCAGAAGCTAACAGGGGGTCACTCAGAGTCAGCATTGACTCAATGGTAAGACTATAAAGCTAAACTGAAACAGTCTCGTCTTTCTACTTCAGGGCTGGTGGGTTTGAACAGTGCCACCAGGAATACACATTTAGTAAGTTTTCAACCAGAAAAAGACCAGACAAAATCAAACCTAAACTCTCTGTCATCAGGTCAGTTCCAAATCAGAGCAATCCTTTATGACTTTGGACAGCCAACTTGTGGTTAACAGTCCTACACTTGCCCCAAAGTGCCAAACAAGCAAACAAACATTATGCCATATCACTACTTAATAGGATCCTGCTTGGTTCCGAAGCATTGATCACAGAGGCAGCAATAGAGAGATCACAAGACCCATCCCGTGGGGTTTTAAATCTTCTGCACAAGACCACTTTAACGTTTTGAAATCAAGGATGTTACTCTGAGGTTATAGGTGAGTCTCACCCATGGCATACTGTTTTCAATCATCTTACATACTTATGAATTTTGGACATTCAATAAGGAAGACTATAGGAGAATTGATGAATGCCCATTATGGTGCTAGCGAAGAATATTGAAAGTCTCACAGACTGCCCAAAGAACTAACAAATCTTGGAAGAAATACCACCTGAATGAGCATTAGACTCCTGTCAGAAGAGTCAAGTCCCTGGAGAAGCTTGATAGAGGCGTATCAAAAAAGAGGAAGTATGCTGATAAGATGGATTGACACAGTGGCTGCAACAATGGGCTCAATTCTGACTCCCGGCAACCCCATGCTCAAGCATAATCGTTGTAAGCATGGCAAAGGACCGACCAGGCTTTTGTTCTGATGTATGGAGGGTTGCTCTGTACAGAACCAACTCAATGGCACTTAAAAACCTAACAGCCTAAGAGGACATGTAACACAAAGCAAACTCGCAAAACCATAACTGTCATGACCAACAGATCAATTCATCAGAAGGGACTGCAGGAACTGAGAAGGAATCATGATTGAGATGCACCACACATAAAAATGTTTACAAGATTGATTCAGGGACCCTCCTGACCAACATGACCTGGTGACGTCTTTACTAACTCAATTTCCATCGTGGGCACATCTAGGCAAGTTCCTGAGGGGGAGGCTGCTCCTCCCTGCACTGACCAAGGTAGGTGAAACAAACCTTCTTGAAGGGCAAAGTTTTCCACTTTGCTGAGAAAAGACTCAATGGATGTTAAATATGTGTGGAGTCCCACAATGGATTTAGAGTTCCCACTGCAAACCATCAAATTCTGCAGATCTAGTGCCCAGAATTTAAGCTCTAATACACTCAAATCATCAAAAAACAGTAACATATGTTCAAAAAATATTTCAAATCTATTTTAAGAATCAGACATACTCAGTATTTATTGCTGACTTCAATGGGAAAAAACTCCTTTCAACCAGGGTGTACGTATGTCACTCTCTCTTCCCTTTTGAAAAGTTTATTATTACTCATTCTGTAGTTCTCAGTTATTGAAGAAGAGAGAAAAGAATGCTGTCAATTTCAAACAGTCTGCTACTAACACATTAGAAGAGGATTTAATTATTCTGGCATAAAAAGCCAGAAAAGCAAAATAAACACATTTAGTACAGACAAACTCTCAGCTACCTAATTGCTTATGCACTATGAAGGTGTTTGAATAATAAGTCCTTAAGTAATAAATTGATATAGGAAAGAATAATGATACCCAGGTGTGAAACCTTAATCGGAGAGCTGGGCTGCATACTCAATGGCATAATTACCTCTATTACCACATTCTGGTCTAGGATGAGGGTTTGAGTCATAGAAACTGGATAGAAATGAAAGACAAACCGTGCTCACATCAGAAAACTACACAATAGAAACCAGGTAGCTAAGTAGCTACTTGAAATGTAAAAGGAGGCTTCCATTTTATATGAAACATTCCATTTAAACATGTGCCATACTTGGGCTCAACCTCAAAAGCAAGCGTTCAGAAAAGGACTTCAGTGTTCTTAGTCAATTAAGTAGGCGCTAATTTCTAAGGAACACCTCAGACTGTACCATCACAACCAGATTCTCTTGTTGAAAATGGCCTTCTGAAACCTGAGGTTTCTACTAGCAAGGATAGTGATGGCAGGCTTCCTAATACAACTTTTTGTGTTTGTTTTCTAATTTGTATGTGAATTCAAACGATAATTTGCTTAAATGGCTAACACATGGTTTATTGTAGATGAGTAATATTCCTGGAATTCAGATTTCTTAACCTCAAAAATGCATACTACTTAAAAGGGCGGGGCAAGGGGGGAGCTCAATCTACCACTAACTTGCTTTTGTTTTCTCTTTATTTTTATTTTCATGGTCAGGGTTAAAGAAGAACATACCTCACTGGCTCACAATTCTGAAATCCAAATAGCACTGAATATTGAAGATTTTCTCATAAACTTATTTGGCAGTGAATCCTGACTACTCACACACTTCACTACAGAAACATTAATGATACATATGATTACATGTTGCTCCAAATTTTTATGAAGCTACAAAAAAATTGGGGTGTGAACCATGTTGCTTTTGGAAAATATGAACAAAAACCACTTTTCATCACTCTATAAAACCGGTCCAAGGATTTCAGGAAAGGGATATAAAGTTGCTCCTATACTTACATTTTACTGAATTCCACTTTGACCTGGCCCAACAGTTTAGCACTTAAGATCTCGCTGACTGTTGGGATGGCAGTGAGAACTCCCCAGAGACACCTTAGAAACCAGCCCTCACAGACGGATTCAGAAAGCTCACAGCCTGGAATTCCCTAAGAAGCCATTTTGCTCTGCACACAAGAGATTGTCAGGAGTCTTGAATCGACTTGAAAGAAACTAATGATAACAACAACCAATATATATAAATGATGGATAACCTCCCCAGCACATACGTTACAAGCAATCTTTCGAGAGTCACTCAAAACATCTTTTCTGAAATGTGCTATCTTGTTTAACCCCTCCCTCTCTGGCACCAACAGTGAAGTATTTTTGTTCAGCTGATTTCACTACAACATAATATTACCAAACGTGAGTCTAATGTTCTTCCACCATTTAATGGGTGTGATTTAAAGGAATGCATATAAGGGGTTGCCCCTCCCCAAAAAAATCGGAATATTTTTTCCCAAAACTATGTGTTTATTTATTTATTTATTTTACAAAACAACCATATCACCTCAAAGTACTCTTCATTACACTTAATACATTTGTCAAATCTGTGATTCCTTTATTGGAAACATTTTTCATAGTCATCTATTTGGATGGCTGACAGCACCTCCTTCATTTTTTTTCCTCATCCCTTCTAAGTCATCAAATAGCTGTCCTTTCATGTCCTCCTGCATTTGTGAAAACAAAAAGAAGTTGCATGGACTAAGACCAAGTTAGTAAGAGAAGATAGGCAAGAGAAATATGCTGTTTTTTGCAAAAAGCCTGGCACACTGGATGACTGTGTGAGCAGGTATATTGTCTTGTTGGCCAAACCAGTTCCACATCTGCACAAGGCAGGTTTTGTTTTTGTTTTTGTTTTGTCTCACACTGTTTTGCAATCTTTTTGGAACTCCTAAATCAGTAGTTCCCAGCCTGTGGGTTGCAAACCCTTCGGAGTTGCCTGACCCTCACAGGGATCTCCTGATTCACAGCAGTAGCAAAATGATAGCAATGAAGCAGCAACAACAACAATTTTATGGTTGGGGAGGTGAGTCACCACAGCATGAGGAACTGTATTAAATGGTTTCGGCATTAGGAACCTTGATAACTGCTGTTCTAAATAGACTATGCTTGATAAGCAGTCTGACCTGATGTAATGAACTCCAAAGGCACTATCACTCTCACAATAGAAAAAAAAAGAGTATCATCTTCATCTTGACCAGTTTTGTGGGGGTGAAGTTAGGACGGCAACTTCAACTGCTTGAGTGATGTTTTAGCACCATGTCTTGTCACCAGCAATGACTAGGGAAAAAACATGTGGATCACTTCAGAGCAGTTCTTTCAAAGTAAGGCATGCTTTCACTCTATTCTCACTCCATTCCTGGTCAACCAGAACCAAGGCACAAATTTCACAGTGGCGCTTCTCATTCCTAAATCTTCCATTCAAATTCCTTGAACCATGCTCCAACAAGGTCTAAATAACATCACCATCTCTTCAGCAATCACTCATCAGTCTTCAAGCACAAGTGCACAACTTTTGTTGACATTTTCATTCGTTGTGAAAGTTGACAGATGACCAGAGCAAGGTTTGTCATCAAGAGATTTTTCACATTTTTTGAACCAAGAAATACTCTTGAGTTTTTCCCATAGCATGTCCTGGTCAGCTGTGTTCAACATCACAACAGTTCGGTGGCATTTTTTTCCAGAGCAGGAAATAAAATTTCACAGCTCTTCTAATAAATCGGTTATAACAAAAATGAAGGTTCCAGTGGAATGGCTCTTATGAAAAAATTTACTGTGACTAAAGAGACGCTTCCCATGTGACACATCTGGGTGCACTAACTCAGAGAGAGTTTCTGGAGGCTCACTTAGTAGGAAGAATGTGTACTATAACAGCTTTGCCCAGTGGAGCATTTTCCATTTGGGGGGGGGGGTCCTACCCCCTCATGTATTTTAGTACTTTTATCAGTTTTATTGTTGTGGTATTCTGATATTCAGACTCTCAGAAAATCAATCCAATAGTGATATCTCTGTTAACAGCTCGGCTGCTAATCAAAAGGGTGGAAGTTCAAGCACATATGAGAAAGAAAGACCAGGCAGTATTCTCTTGCAAACACTATAACCTACGATAAGCCTAAAAGCTAGTTATAGTCTGACCCTGGAGTAACTATGAGTAAAAAAATAAACTCAATATTTCATAACAATGTCTATGTGTTTGCATGGAATAACATTAAACAGAAGAAATTTTCAAACATCATCTAGGGGAGTGTGGGCTCCCAAATAGAATTCTTATTCTGCATTAAATTCATTTCAGTTAGGGTTTTTTTTTTTTTAAGGCATCACTGCCCTGGTGGTGGGTAGGAGGCCCAGCCTTTGCTCCTGGGAGCCGGAATCGAACCTCCATCCCAGTGGGCCGCAGTCCCGCGCACAACCACTATGCCACCGGGGCTCAGCCCCTTCAGTTAGGTTTTTATCTTACAAAAAAACATGTCTAACTTTCATAATTAAAAATTACTTTACAAAATTTAAATTCTATTGTATTTTTAACATTCTTTTTTATTATCCAGACATCAATGATATGTTCAGATAATCAAATGGTAATCTTGCCAGCTATGCCTATTAATACTGAATCTTTTTCATTTCTCTTAATCACATTACAGTCAAAGTTCCTCTTTTGTGATTTCCTTTACAAATTTTGCAATGTGTAACAGGCATACTCCAGAACCAGAAGTGGAAGATGATAAATTTCCCTATGTAATTCAAATTCTTCTTCAATATCACAAACACCAGACTGAAATAAACACAAGCTAAATAGAGTTGGAGACCTCCTTTGTTGATATGACCTTAGTACATTTTCTAGTCATTTCAGAATAAGGCAAGATGAAATTTAATGCTTAGTTGTATAAGATCCAACCTACCCTACCATCCTCATTACCCCACATTGCAACTTTGGAAGAGAACTGTCTTTGTGAAGGGTATGGGGATAGTGTCTGTCCTCTTTTGACTACTCAAGGGGAAAGGGAAATAAAACTCATAAACCCCAAGCTAATTTCTATAAGGCATAGATCAAGCATGCTTCCACCCTCAAATATTCTTTACCAATTCTAACACCCATCTTCTCTACTCCAGCAATTCGTTTCTCTCCTGGGTTCAATAATCTCCTGCAGTGGCCTCACAGAACCCAGGCTATATGCACAATATGGGGGTTATTCAAAAGTTATCATTTAGGACCAGATATTAATATGATAGAGTAATTCTTTAGTCAGCCTTTCTTCCCATTCATGCCAACAGATATGCCTCTCACTGGTGATTGACTTTTCTGCCAGATAACTTCTTGCCAGATAGCCTACTTGGGCAGCTGTTACATAGTTCAATTAGAGTCACTGATAAATGCCACAAGATCACTCTGGTGCATGGTTATTGTTTCAACTGTTGGCAAAGCTAGCTCCCCCAAGTAAGTGTTTTCCTTTTTCTTTTAGGATAACTACTTTAATTATCCTTTTACGATTATTCTTTCTTATTCCTTTAGAATAGCACCTAAGTACACATTAATTCACTACCACCAAGTCGATTTTGATTAATGGAGATCTTATAGGACAGAGTAGAACTGCACCTGTGTGTTTGCAAGATTACAACTGTTTAAGGGAGCAAGAACTTACAGCTTTCTCTGGCAGAGCTGTTGGTGTTTTTGAACTATCAACATTGTGGCTAACTGTCCAAAATAGTGTAACCACTATACCATCAGAGCTCCTGTGTTAGTCTGGGTTGACTAGAGACACAAATTCATAAATACACATATGCATATAAGGGAGAGGCTCATATTCAAGAAGGATGGAACAATGAGAAAGTATCCCAACCCAGTTCTGTCTAATCTATAAGTCAGATATTAGCCCACATGTCTGATACCAGTCCATAAGTCCTCTTCAGACTCACAAAGCACATGCATTGACACCAGGACAATCATAGGGCAGTGAGTGCAGAATAGCCAATGGTGGTAGAAGCATCTTATCACTGGCAGGAGTCTCTGCATGGCTTCTCCGGCCCCAGAGATCTGTTTCCTTCAGGGTAAGCCCATGTGGCTTCTCCTTTAACTCTTCCAGGACTCAGGGTCTATCAGCATGCTGCCAGCTTGTCTTGACATGAGACTGTCTCCAAAAGACTGAGTTTTTCGTCTCTAATCTCAGTGGGGGAAATATCACAATATTTCCCAGAATTCTCAAAGAAAGTCAGGCCCACACAGAGGTCTCATTGGCTATCTCCAGATTGACAGACTTGGCTCCACTCCTACACTCTTAATCAAGTTGGAACCAGCCAATTGACTGCCACAGCTCCTGTACCTGCTCTGTTGCTGCCTCTCTACTTTACCAAGCATGGTGTCATTCTCCAGCAACTCATCTTCCTGACATGTCCCAATTATGTCAGCAAACATTTCACCATACTTGCTGCTAGGGAGTGCTCTAGCCATAATTCTTCCATAACAAATTTGCTTGTGCTTTTAGCAGTGTGTGCTTTGTGCAATATTTTTTGCCAGTATCACAATTTAAATGCATCAATTCTTCTCCAACTTTCTTTACTTAATTTATAACTTACACATGCACATGGGATGACTAAAAATACTAATGCTTGCATCAGACACACCTTATTTCTCAAAGTGGCATTCTTATTTTTCATAATTTTACAGAGGTCTTGTGCAGCAGATTTACCTAATGAAACACAACTTTTCACTGCTACTTCCATGAGCATTCATTGTAGATTTTGTCTTGACAAAATCCTTGACAATGTCCATCTTTACTCCATTTATCTTTATGGTCGCGTTGTGATGATTGGCATCTTCTTTACATTGAGTTGAAATGCATCCTGCAAGCTGAAATCCTTGATCTTCATCAGTAAGTGCTTCCAGTCTTCTTTGCTTACATCAAACCAACATATATAGATGTCTAAAATGAAATCCTTTTTCATGAGAAGCCAAAAATCTAGTAGAAGTTACTTTATAAATAATGGTCTAAAAGGTCCCTAATTTGATCTAAATAATGGTCTGAGTTCCAAAATATGTCAAACCTCCATATTGCTACAGCTCTGAAACTCTCAAGCAAAACAAGAGCTTCAAACAAGGCCACCCCATAACCCAATGATGCCGTTTAGAAAGTTCAGATGCCTCGAATATAGTATGGGCTAGACCTCCACCCCGACACCCAACAAAAAAAGAAACAGATTTTCCCCCAAAGCTATATATTTATTTATTTTACAAAACAACATTATAACTTTCAATGTACTCTTCATTACACCTAATACATTTGTCAAATTGATAATTTCCCTCTTGGAAACATTTTTAAAAGTGATTTGCTTGGATCTCACCTCCCTCTTTTTTCTTTACTTCTTTTAAATCATCAAATTGCTGTTCTTTCTTCACTCTGCGTTCGCACAAACAAAAAGAAGGCACATGGAGCAAGGTGAGTAAGGTGAGTGGGGCAAGAAAGGCATGCTGTTTTTTGGCCCCAAACTAGAACACTGGATGACTACATGATCAGGTGCATTGTTGTGGTGGCAATACCAGTCCCTTCTGCTACAAATCTGGCCATTTATGTCAGTAATGCAATCTGTTTAGAATTTCTAAGGAGAAATCTCAATTAACAGTGCAACCTGGTAGAACAAACTCCAAATGCACTACAAGTCAAAATTGTTATCCTTTCCGGAAGTTGACAATGACCAGAACAAGGTTTGTCATCAATCAACATTTCAACTTTTTTGAAATGAGAAAACCACTCATACACTCAAATTCTTCTCATGGCACTGTCCTTGTAAGTTGTGTTCAGCATCACAGCAGTTTCTGTGTCATTTTTCCTAAGAAGGAAAGAAAATTTCACAGCCACACACTTTTCACAAAAAATGAGGTTCAAGCAAAACTGCTTTTAAGAAAAATTCACTGTGACCACAGAGAACTTTCCCAGGCAATGTTACTGAGTGGACTAACTCAGAGTGTGTTGCTCAGTGCTTTCCTGGTGGGAAAAACACATACTATGAAAGCTCTGTTCTACCCAGAACAATTCTGTTTTGGAGGTTACTCCTTGTTAAGATGGTGTTCTCTAGAGAAATAAAACCAGGACACTTAAGATGATAGATAGATAAGGTAGATAGTAGATATATTAGGTAGATAGAGATGATAGATAGATAGATAACACAAAGAAAAAGCAGTTAATTAGTACATAGAATAATACAGAAGACTCGGTTAAACTCAGTTCCATGAGACAGTTGATATACTGATGGTCCATTTCACAAGCGCTGCTGGGTGCAAGTCAAGGAAGTAGATAGCTGAGTCTTCTGTGGAAGTATTCAGATGGCCTGTGCACAGGCAGCAAACAGCAGGACAGGTCACCAACTCTCAGTCAGATGATGGGGTCCAACAGTCTCCAGCTCAAATGATGTATACACCACCAGTGTAGCAAAGCAGGACTTGGGAGGAACTTCAAACTATAGCAACACAGCCCACAGGTTGTGTGTCCCACGGGCAATGTAGCTTCCAAGTTGAAGAAGAGAACTAACTAAGGCATCTGTTCACTGGTCTGATCATCAGAGAGCAAGAGACAGAAAGGCAAGGTTCATTGAACCATTTACTGTTTGTCCTTCAATTAAACTGCAACCTTCTTAATCCCACATATGTTTATTAGCCAGGTTGGTACAATAAACCTCATAAATCTGTTTCGTTTACCTATAATGTTTCCTTCTAGAATTAAAGTCATTTGTAAGAGAAGGGATGAGTACCAAAGCTTCCTGTCCTACCAAAGATCAAGAGCAGAAATGTCTGCAAGAGAGATATTATACCTCTGTATACTCTTCTCAGTATGGCTCCCTTTCAACCTGTGCGCCATAGAATTTCATTTGCTGATTTTGGGAAAATCAATTACCAGATTTTCCTTCTGAGTCACTTCATTTAGACACAAAACCTTCAACTTGTTGGTTAGCAGAAGCTGAAGCATATGCTAATTGCTTGTGCATAGGGATTAAATGAGATTAACATAAATAGTTTGTTAAAAATATGAACAAATAGGGAGTGAATTGGAGTAAAGGATAGACATGTAGTTTATTTTCTATATAAATCATTTTATTGGGGACTCAGAACTCCTATCACCATCCATCCATGCATCCATGTGTCAAGCACATTTTTACATTTGTTCCTGTGTACACATTTTGTGTGTGAAATGTCTATTCAAGTTCTTTGCCCCTTTCTACAATTACTTTTACTGAGAGTTTTTACATCTCATCACAATCCATACATTTATCCAATGTGTCAAGCACATTTGCTCATATCTACTATCATCATTTCAAAGCATTCTCTTCCCACTTGAGTCCCTGATATCAGTTCCCCATTTCTTCCCCCTCCTTCCCCTGTCTGTCCTCCCTCACTAACCCTTGTTAAATTATAGATTATTATTTTCATATCTTATATCATCTCTTATTGCCCCTTACCCACTTTTCCATTGTTCATCCCCTGGGAGGGGGTTATATGTTAATCCTTGTGATCAATTCCTCCTTTCTCCCTCACCCTCCCCTAATCCTCCTGGCATCTCTATTCTCATTGTTGGCACTGAGGGATATATCTGTCCTGGATTCCCTGAGTTTCTGGCTCTTATCTGTAGCTTTGTGCATGTTCTGGTCTAATCTGATTTGTAAGGTAGAACTGAAGTCAAGCTAGTGGGGGGAAGAAAGCACCTAAGAACTAGAGAAAATTTGTATGCTTAGTTGGTACTATACTGTACCCTTACTGGCACATCTCTTCCCTGTGAACCCTCTGTGGGGAGACGTCCAATTACAAATGGGCATTGTGTCTTCATTCTATGATCCCTCCCCCGATCCATTCACATTGGGTATGATTGGGTCTTAGATGTCTGGCACAACAGGTAGTATTCTTTTTGCCACAACTTTTTTGGGGGAACACAGTGTAATTAATTATGGTAATGATCTTTCATTTGTGATGTATTACATATTCTAATCTCTATAATGAGCTCTCTTGGTATAGTGGTTACACATTGAGCTAACAACCACAACATTAGCAGTTCAAAACCACCAGTTACTCCATGTGAGAAAAACAAGGTTTTCTAAGCACCCCTAAAGTGTTACAGTCTTGGAAACTCATAAGGGCAATTCTATCCTGCCCCTGTAAGGTAGCTGTGAGTTGGCATCAACTTGACAATGAGAGTTTTGTTTTGTTTAAAATCTCTTTTCCTCTGATTATAGTCCCATTTTGGATTGATCTTTATCATTTAAGCTAATGAGGTAGAGTCAGAGTGAGGTATATTTTGCATACTAAGAGGTGTGACTCAAGTCCTCACTCTGTGTCCTTGGGGAGTATCTTCTTTGATAAATCTTTTCAAACTAGAACGAACATGTGATTTTAAGTTGTTTCCTTAATAAGCAGACAACTTCTTGGTTAATTAAGAAAACCAGGAAGCTGAGGGCAGGAAGCTACTGAGTAGAGAGATGACCTGCCCAAGGTGTGCAGAATGGATCAGTTGTGCTCTGTCTAAACTTTGGACACCAGAAAGCAAAGACCATGCCTTCATTTAAGTCCAGATATGGACAAGACCCCAACTTTGTGATAGTTCCACCTTTATGAAATATCTTATGATATTTTATTACCTTATAAATTTATTTGCTTTTAAAAATAGCACATAGAAAAGCCTTTAGTGAGACTATATTCCCTTCTACTATACTAGGAGAACTTTAAATTGAGCATAAATCATATTTTATAATTTAATCTTATTATTACATTTTCTAATATAGAGGAGGATTATATTTAATATACTAAGAACTGGTCAAAGTCCTTGGCTGCTACTGCAAAGGTCGCTGGTTCAAAGACATCAGCTGCTACCTTGGCAATCCCACTTGATGATCTACTCCCATAAAAATGATAGTCTAGGGTTTATTATGGGGCAGTTTTACTGCAATACCTGCATGTCTAATAAATCTCCAATGATTCAGAGGTTGTGGTTCATTGTCCCTCACATTGAGTAGCAAAACTCCAGAAAATTGAGCAGAGAGGCAGGGATGAGTCATAGGTCGAAGTTCTTTCCTGCTTCCTTTTATTTTTTGATCCAAGTTATATTAGATAAAAGAATAAAATAATGCAAATAATGCCAGCAATTCAATGCAACTCTTAGCAACTCTAGAGGACAAGCTACAACCGCCCGTGTGGGCTTCCACTGACTTCCATGACTATTCGTGAAAGCAGAAAGTCTCGTCTGACTCCAGTGGAGCTGCTGGGGATTTCAAACTGCTGACCTTCTGATTAGCAGCCCGACACATAGCCATTCTGCCACCGGGGATTCTAAGCATGTTTGTTCTGCTTTCATCGATTTACACGTCTCTTAAGAACAGACTTTGCTTTACTTTCAATTACCATAGTTGCTAAGATGACCATTTTGGGAAATTTAGAAGATGGAGCCTACTTGTGAAATGTGTCCATCTATAATTTTTAAATTTGATGGATATATATATACCTGTATATAGAACCCTAATATAATAATCAAAAAATAAAGGGAAGCGGGAAAGAACTTTGACCTATGACTCATTCTTGCCTCTCTGCTCAATTTTCTGGAGTTTTGCTACTCAAAGTGAGGAACAATAAACCACAACCTCATAGATATGTCTTATATATGTGCCTCGTATATGCCCTACATATAGTGAAGGGCTAAGTAGGTTTCCATTTGATGGGGAAAAAAAACAATAAAATAGAATTATGTTGAGAAAATCTCATCCTGATGGAGAGAAAAATACTATGGAGCTAATCTGTGGGAAAGTTTCAGTTCTACAAGTCATGTCTCAAAATTTAAGAAGTGTTACAAAAGCATTTTTCTAAAATTTGTGCCAACTCTCATGCTATATCCATAAGTAACCTTTGTATGAAAACAGAATCCTCTCTATTACTGAGGATAACCATAGCATATTGATTCTCTAACCCTTCCGCATCCACACACAGAGATTGCCCTATCTGCCTTGAGATCTACTTCTACATCAATTACACCTGTTGGAGACTAAAGTTGTAAGACTGTGTTTCAATGTTCCCTGCAGAAAATATGTGCACATGTGCACACACACAAAAGAAAAAGGGTACAGGAAAACCCATGAAATCCAGGGAATACCAATCATGATGTAAAAATAATTAATCTCTCAAGCTAAGTGACTTAGCAGGGAACATCCCCACTTTTATTAAAGACTAAAGAGCCGCTGTACTCCCTGAACAATTTGAAAAGAAAATTCTGTTGACATCAAACATGTCGGCCACATGGAACAAATTAGATCGCTCTTCATGTTACAGTTTAAGATTTCATAAAGTCAGGCTTGTGGTTAGATCATGTGTTTCAGTTCTGAAAGGCTGGTTGATGACTTCCCAATCGCTTCAATATTATGCCACGAGTGATTATTTACCCAAGTGCCGCCACAGCACTCTTCAATCTGGTCTGAGTTATCAAGCCTACAGTTTTTAGACCACTCCACAGCTGACTCTCAATAAACAAATATTTGTGGTGTGTTTGGGGGCTCTTTGACTGCTGGCATATTTGGCCCAGGACAACATTCCATGAAGAAAGGGACAGAGCTTTGACTTTTAGATTAAACATCACCTGTAATGATGCCTCACCGAAAGTACCAAAGTTTTCTGTTGTGTTTTGTTTTGTCTTGTTTTAAGAGATCGTGCGACAACTAATGGACACTAAACCGGGACAATAGCTCAAAGAAGACAATTCTTCAAAAGGGACTAATTAGAAAAATTTTCTTCTCTATCCTCTCACCCTTTATCCTATTTGAGGACTCCAATGCTAAAGCGTTAATGGATTTTCAGATAAGCAGGAAACAGAGAAGACAATGGAAGGAAGAGATTTCCTTTATACATATGTAAGATTTTCAGATGCTTTGGTGTCTGAACTTCTTAGCACCAATCTGGGCATAGACTGAGCCACTTGGGAGCTCACGTTGGCACGACATGTTTATTCATCTCAATATCTTCCTGTTTCCAGGATTAGAGGCTGTCAAAAACAAAGACATCAGCAAATCCATGCTGTCTGTCTTGTTTCACTTAATTCATTTTGTTTGCAGTCATAACAAGCATGTTATTTATTTAGTTGTAAGTACATACCAAAGTAAGGATGCATTCACTTTAATCCTTTAATTTAACAAGATCACATACTTTAGGAAGCCAAAGGCTTTACAGCCAGATTAGAATAAAGAGTTCTGTTTCCTCTTAGATTAAAATAGATATCCTGAATATTTGATTTGTGGTATATCATTATGTTTGATATTCGGGTGCTCTCTTGCTGAGGTCTAAATTAGTATGTTTATTAAATTCCCTTTAAGTGGTGTTTTTCCCACTGTGTTTACATCTAGAAGCATCTTTCAAGATAAGGTCTGTCATGATAAGGGAAAACGGATTTTCTACCTGTAGTTTTTCCCTACGATTTAGAGTCCAGACCTATCTCTCAACAAACATAAAGCAGACATACAAACACACACATACAGACAGAGAGAAAGAGGGGAAAGAGGCCATATTCAGTACCTTAAAAATCTGTGGTGACTCTTCAGCCCACAAACTTTCTTGGGTCCATTTTTTAGCATCAGGAAATGGAATGCATGCATTTGTTTGTCTTCTAATTCCTGTTAACATTTCTTATTCCATGTGCTCTCTTATTACCCCTAGGAGATCAGGCGGGGTTTGCTTTCAAAACTTTTTCTAGTCTGATAAGTTTTAGGCAGAAACAACCTTTTGAACAAGGAATTGTTTACTTGGCAAACCATAATTCACAGATCTAGCCCTGAGGTATAGTTTGAAGTAAATTTTAAATAAGTAATCACTTTGGTTTGAGAAAACCACCCACAAAGTACTTTAATCTATGATGGAAATTTGAATGGATTGAATAACAAAAGACTATCAAAAATAGTAAAGCCATTTCTAAGAATGTTCTGGAGAGACCAGCTTTCATCCAGATGTCTTGCTGCTGGCCAGTCTGGCTGGCTTACATGCAAATGAGGATGGCATCTAACAAACTGTGAGAACTGAGTGATTAAGGGAAGGCTTGATGGGCAAAGTTCCTTCTTCCAGGATCTGCCTTAATAGTTACCCTTCCCAACAAGGTCTTCTCTTGGCCAGAAAAAATATATATACATACCTGGCCCGAGCCCCTGAACCATCTGTCTTCCTCACCTTCACTTAGAAGACAGTTCATTCCATCAAGCCATTATACTCGACACTGATCAGGCCTGATGGCTCAAGTTAACTCATCCTAACTTGAAATTTAGAGTTTGGAAGAGATGATTTTGGTGAAGCGGAGGGAAGAGAAAATGCTGGAGAATTTCTGAGAGCAAGAGTTTGAGCACAGTGGACACACAGGCCTGCATTCATGCTGCTCCTACCTCAACCTCCTGTGTCAGATCACCTTCGTAGCACTGCTCCTGGTGGTCCATTTCCTTCTCTCAACAAGTCCAGCACTCAAGTGCTATTAGTATAATTACTTCCATTATACAGGTGTGGAAACACAGGTACTAAAAGGTGGACTGTAAGAATTCAGTGCGACTATAAATGGTGGTTGTTGAAACTAACTTTCTTTTTAAAGGGAATGAGGTATCTTCGGAAAAGGAAACAGCGAGGACATGGAAAATGAACGTTGCCTGACTCACAACTTGGCTGGCAGTTTTCTGCCCTTTCCATCTTGCTCCATGCAGCTTCAGCCTGCTAAGCTATGTGCTATATCAGCTGCTCCTGCAGCCCTGTCTGGAGATTAATGAGCAGCTGCTTGAGTAGGACCACAGGGCACTTTCATCTCCAGCACACAGAAAGGGGCAATCAAGCAGAGAATATTAATAACAAGCCAAATCCTCATCTTTTGGAATTGCAACGGAAAACTCTGGTTATTTGTTTCAATATGTTTTCATTCTTACATGAGCAACATTCCTTTGAGCTAACTTGGTAAGAATTCCGTCTGCCCAGAATGACTTCCATTTACCAGAAACGGTCTTTCCCCTCTTTGCTTTATATTTTCCAAGGCACGGCACTGTTTTGATGTTGTCACATCAACAATAAGTATTCACTGGCCAGAAAGACCTTGGGGGAGGCTGGAATATACCAGCAGGACCTGTGTTTAACTGAAAATTACGTCCCACTCTTTGTTCTCCAACTCTTCTTGGTGACTCCTGATTTAACCCATGTTCCTTGGGATCTGCCCTGTAAACTTTTGTTATCTCTCAGCTCAGCTTTCCTTTCAGCTCTCACACAGAATCTGAAGATCCTAGAGGTCATAGACACAGTATTGTGGTTCCTTTGTGAGAAGAAGAAGTAGGAGTGGAGACCTCTCAAATTGTTATTTTGGTATTAAATAGAAATGTAGCACTGATAAATACAGTAAAACGAAATGCAGTCCTGCCCACTTTTATCCTACCCCACCCCCACCCCACAAAAAAAACATTAAAGTATCAGAAAATTTCAAAAGGTTTAAGTTACTCTCTTTTGATAATTTGATTTGAATTAGCATTTAACCTGTATTAACTCACTCCAGCCCCTTGTAAATGCATGCTTATTTGGGGGTGGGAAAATATTATTCAACTCACTGATCATAGCATACCACATTTTCTCCATTCTCAGGGATTTTCCGTAGCTATTAGGCACCTCTTAATTTTTCTCAAAGCAGTTTATTTTCCTCATTTTAACAGATCTTAGTTAAAATTTCACCTCCTCCAAGAAGCCTTCCCTAACTTCCCAGTTTAAAGTTACTTTCTATAATCTGTTATTACTCTTTACATTTTTTATAGAAAGAATAAAAATTAATGGCATTGAATTATACTTGCACAAATAGTGGAATTGAAGAATGTTTTGTGGAGTATATTTTGAGTACAAAGAAGAAAAAATATGTTCTAGAATTGAATGTGGTGATAATTGTACATCTCTTCTTGATATGATGGGATTATTGAATTGTTTGTCATGTGGATAAAGTGCTAATGAGGGTAATTAAAAATTATCCATACATAAATGATTTTTAAAGTTTTATTTTTCTTATTGTCTATGTAGAAGGATGTTTCACTGAGGTACCAATGTATAAATATAGAAGATATCAACTGTGACAATCAGACTGTTTAAAATAAGGAAGCTAAGAATAGATCAGATCAATTTCTCTCCAACTTTAATGTGCATAAAAATCACCAGGGGAGCTAGAGTTAGGGCTGAAAAAAAGAAAAAGAAAAATTGCCCGTGTAACCTTATTAAAATACGAATTCTGATTGGACAGGTCTGAAGAGAGATTACAGATACTGAATTTTTAATAAGCTTCCAAGTAATATTGGTGCTGCTAGTCCATAGATGGGGAACCCTGGTAGTGCAATGTTTATATGTTGGATTGCTAAACTCACTGTCAACAGTTTGAAACCACAAGTTGCACCTCAGGAGAAAAATGAAATGTAAAGAGATGAGTGTGAGGATGTGTTGGAGGAGGCTCTTTCACAAACATGAGCCTAGTGCAAAAGTCTTTAAGTGGACAGCCTCAAGTTTTCCATGTGGTTGTGAAGGCAGAATGGATTGAGTTTGATTCCCACCTTGGAATTATAGCAGATTAGAGACCCAGCTGCTGGCTGTTCTGATAGCAGTAACAAAGATGGGTGATATCTTTATATCAACTCAAACCCCTGTCATTTATCATGGAAAAGATGTGTGAAAAAGGCACTGCATGCAAAAAAATAAGCTGTCTCCAAAAAAATATGTCAAAGAAGAATTTTCTGATCTAGTTCTTCCTCTCCATCTTAATGCTCTACAGCTGGAAGAATGGAAACAGCCATCTATAGGTAGAAGGGAATGTAAACAAGGTAAAGGCACCAAACACAATCTTGCTTAGGCTATAGTCTAAGTATTTTGTCTGAGTATTTCGCCTAAGGACAGCAGACATTGTAAGCTAAACAAAGATTGAGTTGTCAACTGTCTACCCCAGAGGTGAGAGAGAGAGAGAGAAAATCTTTCTCTAGAAGTGGCACAGACTTCATCAATGGTGAAAAAGTACATTTACCTTTACTGAAGCTATTCATTGGAGGCATTTTTGCCATTGTTGCTGTTGTTCTCCGAGATTCTCCGAGGCTCAAGGTGAACCTATGTATGAAAGAATGAACCCCGATCCAGGCCCGCGCTAACCTCCCTATTAAAGTTAATCTCTTTACTTTGAGTCCATCAAAGCAGGCACCATGGCAACCCATTCTGTTGAAAGTTCTTCATCTTTTTCACAGCCTCACTACTGTGTCAAGCAGGATGTCTTTTTCCAGGGAGTAGTCTCACCTGACAACATGTCCACATCATGTGAAACCAAGGCTCAACGCCCTTTACTCTAAAGAGAATTCTGGTTCCATTTTTTCAAGGCATATTTTGTCCAGTTGGGAGGATTGGGGGCTTCTTGACAATGAGTCGTAATATATCCTGAAGGCTGCAATCCTGCATCTTCCAAGTGCTTCAAGTGTTTCTCATTTGCAGCAAGGTTGTATCATCTCAGGTTGTTAATAAGAATTCTTCCAACACTGATGGCAAGTCTTCTTCATGCAAGCCATCTTCTCTTGTTATTTGCTCAGCAAATACAGATTGAATAAATATTTATCCCTGGCACATATTTTTTCCTGATTTCAAACCATGAAATATGTCCTTGTTCTGTTCACACACCTGCCTCTTGATACATGTACAGCATCTGAATGAGCACTTGTAGTGTTCTGGAATTCAAAATTCTACTCAGGACTATCCATAATGTGTTCTGATTCACACAGTCCATTGCCTTAGCATAGCCAATAAAGCACAAGTAAACATGTTTCCAGTATTCTGTTTTCGGCCAAGATTCATTTGAACTTCCGCAATGATATCCCGCATTCCATGTCCTTGTTTGAATCTGGCCTGAACCTCTGGCATCTCCATGTCATTGTACTATTGCAACCATTGTTGGATGATCCTTGGCAAAATTTTACTTGCATGTGATATTAATATTGTTCTGTAATTTGAGAATTCTGTTGGGTCTCTTTTTTATTTTTTGAAATGGGTACAAATACTTCACCTAGTTGATTGGCCAGGTAGCTGTCTTCCAAATTTCCTGGCATAGACTACTGAGTGCTTCTAGTGCTTCATCATTATTTTGAAACATTTAAATGCATGCTCCATCAACTCTTGGACATATTTTTTGGCTAACACTCTTGGTAAAGCTTGAACTTCTTCCTTCAGTACCACTGATTTTGTTCCCTGATAAGCTGCTTCCTGAAATGGTTGAATGTCTGCTATATATTTTTTTTGGTACGGTGACTTTGATTATTCCATCTTTTTAAATATTTCCTATATTATTCAATACTTTTCCCAGAGACTCTTGCAATATTTTAACTCTAGCCTTGCAATTTTTCTTGAGTTCTTTTGGTTTAAGATGTGTTCAGAGGGTCCTTTATTTTTCATTTTCTAATTTGTCTTTTCACACTTCTTTATAATATTTTACTTTGTCTTTTAAAGCTTCCCTTTGAAGCTTGGTGGTCAGCACTTTGATTTCATCATTTCTTACATGTGTCTCAGTTACTCTATGATTAAGAGCTAATCTCAGAGTATATCTGACATCAGCTTTGAACTTTAGTTCCTGTATTTATAGTGACCTTCTTGCTTTTGATGAATGCGGTCCTTGAAGCCCTCCTACAGTTCATCAGGTCATCTGTCATTAGTGTGAAATGCATCAAAATTTTTCTTGAGATGTTCAAAAAATTCCAGTGGGATACACTCAAGGCTGTATTCTGGTCCTTATGGACTTGTCCTAATTGTTTTCAACTTCAACCTGAATTTCCATATGAGCAATTGATGGCATGTTACACCGTCAGCCCCGGGCCTGGTGTTAGTTATTAATATTGAGCTTCTACATCACCTCTTCCAAAAAACCTAGTCATGATTTCTGGGTATTAAACCTGGAGAAATCCAAATGTATATTCACTTTTTGTGTTGTTGATAAAAAGATACTTACAATGAAGTCACTAGTCTTACAAAATTATATTATTGGCTCTCTGGCTTATTTTCTATTGCCAAGGCCATATTTTCCAATTATGATTCTCCCTCATGGTTTCTAACTTTCACTTTTCCAATGCAAAGAATTATCAATATATCTTTGATCACATGTTTGATCAATTTCAGACTGGGGAAATTGGTAGAGTTCTTCAACTTCATCACCAGATTTGGTGGTTGGTGAATAAATTTAAGCAACCACTGTATTGATTAGATTACTATGAATTCTGATAGATATATTATTATCACAAAAAGAGTTATACTTCCAGATAGATCTTAAAATACTTTTTTTGATGATGAATTCAATGAAATTCTTCTAGATTTTTGTTTTCAGTAGAGTGAACTGTATGATTTTATAATTCAAAAGGTCCATTTCAATTCATGAATATCTAGAATGTTGAATTCTGTGCATTCTGTTTCATTTTTGACAACACCCAATTTTCAAAGATTCATACCCCATATATTTCAAGTTATTATTACTTGGTGTTTACAGTTGTTTCTTCTCATTTTTGAGTCATTCTCTATCAGCAAACGAGGGTCCAAAGACTTAACTCCCACAGACTTTTCTCCATCCACATGATTGTCATCAACTCTACTTTGAGAAGGTAGCTCTTCCTCAATCATATTTTTTAGTGCCTTCTGACTGGTGGGAACCATCTTCTAGAAATATCTCCAAGAGTATTCTGATTCTTTTCATGAGGATTTCAGTATTTGACAATGATTGGATTCTGTCCATAAATTTTTCTGTGGCTAATTTCTCAGAAATGGCATTGTTTGTTTATGGTCTGCTCTTAGACTGGAAATTCTGTTTCAGCCTGTTCACTTTGAATGAACCCGTTGACATCTGAAATATTAATGAAAAACTTCCAACCTTGCAGCAACACAAAAGCCTCAATGTTGGACAAATTGACAGACAAATGGTGGATATATATTTATATAGAGAGACATATAGATATATAAAACAGCACTAGATAACAAAGACAACAATCTACAAGCCCTCAAATTAATCATGGTGGGGAAACCATGAGTCACTGATAGTAGACCCCTGGACTATTTTACTTACTACTGGATCCTAGGTTGCTATATTCTATTTGTAGCGTATTCCTTGCCTAAAAACTATATGGCAGTAAAATACATCACACATTTCCTTGTTCTCTACTCAAACTATGCTGCAAAGGCAGTAAGAAGACCTTATTCCTATAAAACCAGCATATTGCGACAATTTCTCAACAATTTGATATGAAATACATTGAGGAAGTTCTTTCTTACTGAATTACCTCATGGGCTACTGATAACACTGACATATAATACCTTGACGATAACATAGCATACAGTAGATATTTGTTAAATAAACAAAAATATTTTTATATTTAAAACCCTGCTATCAATCTAAATTGAAGTACTAACTTTTAAAGGAAACTATGAATATGATTACATGCAATAAGAGAATTGACATACAGGCATCAGTAGTCTATAATTATACAACCAAGTAGAAGATATACAAGAAGCATAGCACCTGTTTATAATAGTAACAGAAAATATGAAATATCTAAACTTAACATAACTAAAGATTGCAACATATGTAAAGAAAACTTTAAAAATCCACTAAAATAGTTAAACAAATAGGGAGAAAATAAAAGTCATAGTGTATATTGAATCTTATTTTTAAATTTATCTCTAACTCTGAAGACCCTTAACTGAAACAGGATACTTTGCCATCACAATTCATGTTATTATAAAATAAATATTTCATTTCTGTCAGTCTGCCTCCCTTTAAGATGGTGGATACCAACTTGAACAAAATAAATGTTTTATTTCTGTCAGTCTGCCTCCCTTTAAGATGGTGGATACTAACTTGATCTGGGGAATTATCAATAATACTGCCCTTTTCCTTCCTGCATTTATGTATTTGTCTTCATGATGGCACTGAAGGATAAAGAATAACATTTGAATACCTAATCATTTCCCGTGAGCTCAAAGGAGTCTCAAAGAGAATTGCATAAGTCAAAGAAGACTCAACCACTGTTCCAATAATGGTTATGCCAGGTTTACTAGAGAAACAAATCAAGAGATACTCATCTGAGTTTATGTCAAGAGTTTTATATCAAAAAAGGAATTGTATATTGGAAAAGCATCCCAGTCTAGTACAGTTCAATACTAGTCAGTAAATCTTTCTTCAGACTCACACAGCACATGCAGTGATGCAAAATGCAGGAAGATCATAGGACAGTGTGTGCAAAATCTTATGGACCCAGTGGTGGGGGAAGCATCTCAGCACTAGCACGGGTCCCCACATGACTCCTTCAGCAATCTGAGCAGAAATTTCCCAGAATTCTCATGAGAAGTCCATGCCCACAAGGAGACATCATTGGGCTGTGACTGATTGACAAGGTAAATGCCACCCTTTCACTCTTGATCGCCTCAAGTTGACACAAGATTATGTAACTACCACAATGGCAAAAATGGAATATCTGAGCAATTTCTGCCTCTGTGGCTGCCAGTATCACTCAAGAGTAGGCATTGGTCATTCCTAGTAATGAAAAACTGCTCTGGCAAACACTAGCATACTCAAATCATTGGTTTCACTTTGTGGTGCTAAGAGTTCACTTCCTTGAGTTAGTCACTTGGCTGGAAATTCATCATTTAGGTCTTTGTCCAAATATCACCTGCTCAGAGAAGCAGACATGGAATTAAGAGGGAGTTAGACTAGCAAAAAGTGAAGAAGAAAGTATCTGGGGATCAAGTCATATAAATCCTGTAGACTGTGTGAGGGCTTGGGCATTTATTCTAAGTGAGATGTGGAGAGTTTAGAGCAGTGATCTGGAAGAGTCTATTGTAAATGATCTAACTCACTTTTTAAAAGTAAAGTGAACTGCAAATATAAAAACTGAAACAACTTTAAAATTGGTCAAAGGGGAAATCAAATAATAAGGAATTTTATTTTGACCTAAATACATTCTCCATAACATATCTACAATGCTCTCTGACAGACTTAAACTATTGGGGATACTGAAAACGGAGAAACCATCATTCTAGAAGCACATTTTTGAGAGTATGACAAATGTATTATTGAGAGAGCTTGTCTGCAGCCATTCACTGACTTCAGAAATATGTTTAAGCATATTTGTTTGGATTAAATCTTTGCATGTGTGAACCCCTGTAGCAACACTCTTTGACTTACCTTTAGAAATATTATCTATTGAGAGGGAAAGGGGAAAATTAATATTGATATGCCTTATCTAGCTATTGAAAAGGTTCATATGAAATATATAAAAGGTCTAATGTAGGTCCCCAAACATTTTTGATCAACTGCCCTTTTTTCATGAATAAAAATAAAACTTTTGTACTTTTGTACCATAATCCAGGATAAGTATAATGTATATGTATCTGCTCTCACAGTCTCCTAGATCCTTCCAGCTGTGCCCCCTACACACACACACACACACACACACACACACACGGTGTGCTATCAGCCACTGTAGCAAACACTGGCCTAAAATAAGGGACAGTAAAATGCACAGAAAGCATAATGTTTAAAAGAATTTTTAGAATTTACAATGAATTGGATATGATAGAAAAAACAAAGGTAACAGATTTAATCCTCAATATTTTGGAAAATGATTAAATCATTAATAGAAATAGGAAAGTTAAGGAATTGTTGGTTATGGAAAGAATGCAGTGGGTCCTTTTCAAAATGTTGGTTAAATGGCATCAATGGTTCATGTAGAGGTGCCTGGAAGACAGATGATAATATAAAACTCTAAGTTAAAGAAATTACATAGAGATAGGGTTTATGAGTGGTATTTTTACAAAGGCATTATCTTCACCCTTCACAAGTTAGCCTTTCACTCTTATTCAGATAAGTCCAATTTTCATAGTCAGAACAATACCCAATAACTCACTCTCAATAGGGAGATTCAAAAGATTGAAGTATACTGAAAAAACAATTGGTGTGGCTAGGATGGCAAACCAGGCTTTACTTCTCAGGTGATCTTATTTTAACATATTCAAATTCATTCCTTGTTATTGCATTGAGGCACGCAGTGGAGATCTGTGGATTTTTCTCAAATACAGCCTGTACAATTAAATTTCAGAATGGTGTAACATATGATATTTTGCAATAATACCCACTCCTCACTACTGATGTAGTTTGTTTCCAAAGACAAAGCCATTGTACAAAAAATAAGTGAAAATAGAGGGGGGCAACATCAGGCCAAAAAATAGAGGATATCATTATATAGCTATCAAAAGTCATCATTGCATCACTGCCAAATTACGCCATGATACAACTTCCAAACTGTTAGGCATCATGGTCTAGCCAAGGTGGCACATAATCTTAATAATCATAGCCAGAGATACTCTAAAAGCTCAGCATTTATTACCTTCAGGTGTATATCATTAATGCACAACAGAGAATAGCAAATTTATTTTACCATTGATATAAATTAAAAATGTCAGATGACAAAGTAATAATTAAGTGAGGGGTAGGTATAATATATTGAAATACTCGAATTGCAAACAATCTTTTCAAGTCTCAAGATGTCTTATATTTTATTTGTGATATTATTGGCTTGATTTATACACACATGTTCTAGAATTGTAGCACTTTAGAAGGCATGATGAAATAGTATATAGATTAAAAACTATATTCACAATTGGTTTTCCTATCATCTCTCCCAATTGATAAAAGAATGAACTCAGCAAAGCTAAGTGAAAGAACAGTTTCGCTGCATTGGATTATTATCAATTGGAAGCAACAGTGAATGAATCATAAAACACCTAAATAGAGTTGATGTATTTAAAGAAGACTGAAAAAGAACACAAGTGTGTTTTCTCCAGAGAATCAATAAGGAAGCCTGAAATTAGAGCCAAGAAAACCGTGAAGCAAAGCACTACCTACAAACCCAGACAAATAGAAAAAAAAGGAATAACAGAAATTATAGCATAAGAAGCTAAACCAATCATTACAGAAGCAAGTGAAGTTTGGGGTGGATGTTATGCACAAAATTAGCAGTGGGAAGTTCAAGTCCAGACTGGATCACAAGTGCTGAGAACAAAGGTGATGAATGTTGTACATTCTTTCTCTTAGATCTACACACTTCATTAATTATACATACAGAAACCAATCATCCAATGTGCACACAGAAATTTCTAACTTAGGGTGAGCAAATTTAGCAATTTTAAAATGATTTAATATTATATATATGTGCCAGTCATCTGCTTATGTCAATTTTATGATTGAAATATATGGGTGGAGTCTAGCCTGTTAATCTGGAGATAGCCATTGAGTAACCAATGAGGCCTCTATGTGGGCTTAGATTTCTCCTGAGACTTCTGGAATATTTCATGATATTTCCCTTTTGAAGATGAGAAGCTGTCTCCCCCAGTTGTTGGGAGTTAGTCTCAGGGACGATGAATCATGAAAAAGCCAAGCTGCAGCATCTGAGAACCTGGAGGAGCCAGCGGAGAGACCACATGGCCTTGCCCTGATGGAGCCAGACCTCTGAAGCTGGAGCGGCATGCTGTTGATGAACCCTGAGCCCTGGAAGCAAGGAGCCATGAGGAGACCCCTGCCAGCTCGGGATTCTGCACCCATTGACCTGTGACTTTGTGAGTCAGAAGGAGACTTGTAGACTGATTTCGGGCATATGGGTTAATATTGGACTTATGAATTTGAACTGGACTGGGCTGGGATGCTTTCTCCATGTTCCATTCTTTTTGTATAAAACCCTTTCCTTATATCCATATGTGTGTCTATGAAATTTGTTCCTCTAGTCTACCTGGACTGACACAATGTATTAATATTATATATTATAATACCCATATAAAATATATGGGAGAAGCTTTAGAAACAGTTTGTTTTAAGAGAGACTAATGATAAATGCCATCTTCTACTATGGGGATCGATGACTTAAGCATGAGGAATAATAGAAGTTCCTCTGAGCCTCAAACATTGCAATAATAACGATGGTGCGACAGAGCCAGCAGTGTTTTGTTTTGTTGCACAGAGAGATTTACTTTGAATTAGAACTGAGTTGATGGTGCTTAATAACAAAAACGACGCACTCTATGGAAAGAAAAAGATTGTTGTTCTTAGGTGCCTTGGAGTTGGCTCTGACTCACTGTAACCTGTGTACAACAGAACAAAACACTGAACTATCTTGTGCCATCCTCACAAATGCTTGATGTTCAAGTCTATTGTTGCAGCTACTGTGTCAATAAATTTTGTCAAGGGTTTTTCTCTTACTTAATGACCCTCTGAATTACCAAGCATGATATCTTCATCCAGGGATAGATTTATTCTGATAGCTTTTCCAATATCCTTGAGACAAAGTCTTATTTCTAAAGAGAGTCCTGACTGTACTTCTTCTCAGACAGATATGTTTGTTCTTTTCAAGCTCAGGGTATTTTTAATATTCTTTACCAGCATCATAATTCAAGTACATAAAATCATCTTCAGTTCTCCTAATTCAAAGTCCAACTTTCACATGCATATGAGGTGATTGAAAATATCATAACTTTGGTCAGGTGCAATTTAGTCTTAAAAGTCAAAGACAGAACTTACTTCTGAATATTTTAGAAGGGTCTTTTGCACCTTGTTTGCCCAACTCAATGAACTGTTGTTTTTATGAACATTGCAACCCATATTGATGGCCACCATCCTTGATCTTTATCAGCAGGGGCTTCAAGTCCTTCTCACTTTCAGCAAGCAAGCAAGGATGTACCATCTGCATGTTGCTGGTTAATAGGCCTTACTTCAATCCTAGTACCACATTCTTCTTCATATAATTCTGTTTTCCTGATTATTTGCTCAGCATACAGATTAAGTGTGGTCAGAGATACAACCCTGACTCACACCCATCTTGATTTTAAACCATGCAACATTTAGAAGTTCTGTTCATACAACTGCATCTTGATCTATGTAGAGTTTCTTTGTGAACACAAATAAATATTCGGGAATTTCCATTCTTTTCAAAGTAATTTGTTATGGCTTGCACCATCAAACTCCTTGTTATAGTAAAAACAAAAAAAACCCACAAGCACAAATATTTCTGGTGTTCTTTGCCTGTCAGTGTACTGATACAACCATTGTTGGATGATCGTCAGCAAAAAATTTACTTGCATGTGATATTAATGATATTTTCTATAATTTTCTCATTCTGTTAGGTCACCATTCTTTGAAAAGAGTACAAATATGGATCTCTTCCAATCAGTTAGTCAAATTTTCTGGCAACTTTGACAGGTGACTGCTTCCAATGCTGCACCAGCTCATTGAAATGTTGCAACTGGTATTTCATCAGTACTAGGAGTCGGGTTTTGGCTAATGCATTAAATGCAGCTTCGACTTATTCTTTAAAACCATTTGTTCTTGATCATATGCTACCTCTTGAAGTGGTGGAATGCCTACTAGTTCTTTCTGATACAGTGAATCTGCATATTATTTCAATTTTTTGTATTCTTTCTTCATGATTCTTTCAATATTACTTAGAATGGGGGACTTAAATTTTCTTCTTAAGTTCTTTCCACTTATGATATGCTGAAAATTTTATTCCTTTTTTATGATGTCATAAATTTGAGAGAGAGAGTAAGGGGGGGGGAGAAAGAAAAGAAAGTTGAAAATTTGCTTTATGGTTATGAAGCATGCTTTAAATGTTAATGTTTTTTTCCAAAAATATTAGCACTGCTTTTGCTGTTAAAATGTGAGTGTATATGAGTATGTGTATTTATATTTTTGAAAGGTGTTTTCATTACCTTGGGCATTGTGTTTAGTTTTAGTAAAAAAGCTGAAATTAGATCATTTAATCTCATGAATATGGATATAAATAATTAGTCTAATGTGTGATAATAATAAGTAATCTTATAAGCCTCTGAATAAATTAAGGTATAAAACAGTAAATAGAAATGGAATAACATGCAAGACTGAAATGATCTAGATTTCCCAAGTTTCCAGTTCCTATCTGTACCAGCTACATCCTCTGGGTTAGCCAGTTTTGTAAGATAGAATTAAGATCATGATAGTGTGGATGAGGAAGCATCTAAGAATTAGAGGAAAGTTGCATTTTTAAGTCTCCATCTTTAAGTCTCCATTTTTAAGTCTCCATCTTGCACCATCAAACACTTGGTTTGCACATATTTCAGTATATATTTTACTTGCCTTCTCAAGTTATCCTTGACAAAGAAAAGAGCAAGTGTATGCTAGAAAATACTCTGTAAATTGCTCTTGTTGTATTAGCTAAGAAAAATGTAAGAAATGATGAAGTCAAAGAGCTGAACAGAAAATTTCAAACATACACTTTAATCTTTATTTCCCACTTAAAAATCCTTTTATTGGGGGCTCATACAACTCTTATCGCAGTACATACATACATACATGTGTCAAAAACATTTGTACATTTTTTTCAGCATCACTGGTGGGAGTGGGAGACCCAGCCTTGCTCCTGGAGAGCTGCTGCCTGATTTGAACTGCCAAGCCAGTGGAATGCAGTCCCACACTCTAACGCTATGTCACCGGGGCTCAGCCCCACATTTGTACATTTGTTGCCTTCATCAATTTCAAAATATTTGCTTTTGAATTGAGACCCTGGTATCAGCTCCTAATTTTCCCCTCCCTTCCTAACTCTTTCTCTCCCCCCTGATAATTTACAAATCATCATTTTTCCAAGTCTTACACTGATTGATGTCTCCCTTCACCCAATTTTCTGTTAGCCATTCCCCAAAGAAGTGGTTATATGTAGATTCTTGTAATTGGTTCCCCCTTTCTACCCCACCTTCCCTTCACCCTCCTGGTATCAATACTCTCAACACTACTCTCATCTGTCCTAGATTGCCCATGTTTCCAGTTCCTATCTGTACCAGTTACATCCTCCAGTCTAGCTAGTTTTGTAAGATAAAATTAGGATCATAGTAATGGGGATGAGGAAGCATTTAAGAATTAGAGGATAGTTGTATGTTTTATTATTGCTACATTGCACCCTGACTGGCTCATCTCCTCCCCATGACCCTTCTGTAAGGGGATGTCCAGTTGCCTACAAATGGGCTTTGGGTCCTCACTCCACACTCCCCCGCATTCACAGTGAATAGATTCTTTTGTTCTTCGATACCTGATTCCTTCAACGCCTTGTAATCTGTTTTCTTCCTCACTTTTTTTTTTGGCCTTTTGCTTTCTATTTATGTAATGTTTTTGATGTCCTCCCAAAGCTGATCAGGTCTCATTCCATTAGTGTTTAATGTGTCAAATTATTTTAAGAAATTCTCAAAATTCTAGTGAGATATATTGAAGTTCGTATTTGACTCTCTTGGACATGTTTTCATTTTCTTCAGCTTCATCCTGAAGTCACATGTGAGCAGTTAATGCTCTGTTCCACAGTTGGCCCTTATTTCATTTTAGCTGCTGATAATGAGCTTCTCCATCATCTCTTCCAACAGATGTAGCTAATTTGAGTTCTGTGTATTCCATCTGGAGATGTGCAAGACTTCAGTGTTGCTAGAGAAAAGGTATTTATGATGAAAAAGGCATTGATCTTGCAAAATTCTACCATGTGATTTCCAGATTAACTTCTATCACCAAGACCACATTTTTCAACTACTGTTCCTTCCCCTTTGTTTGCAAATTTTGCATTCCAAATGTCAATAATTATCAATGCATCTTTTACATATTTGGTCAGCTTCAGACAAGACATTGGCAAAATTCTTCAATGAGGTGTAGTTAAATATTTCTAAAATCTTAAAAAAATAATTTCAACTATATTATATCATATATTATTTTGAAATTGATATTTTGATATGTTAATTTGAGAGAAAGTAAGGGGGGAGAGAGAAAAGAAAGTTGAGAATTTGCTATATGATTATGAATCATGCTCTAAATGGTAATGTTTTTTCCAAAAATATTAGCACTGCTTTTGCTGTTAAAATGTGAGTGTTGGGGGTCTGAACGGCATGGAGCAGGGGAAGACTGTGGCGCACCGGGCCTAACAGTGCAGGCCCTAGTGGGGCTCTGGCTCCCTGAGCCATTCTTGAAGGCACGGGCTGGCCGGGACAGTGGTGACCCCTGCAATCCAGCATGGACGACTGCAAGGCCAGCCCCCTCATCAAGCCCTTTGGGGCTTGAAAGAAGCGGAGCTGGTACCTGTATATCTGGAAATATAAACTGACCAAAACCCTGCAGAGGTTCTGTCAGACAGGAGCAGAGCTGTTCCTGCTGGTGACTGTGATCGTCAACATCAAGTTGATCCTGCACACGCGTCGAGCAGTCAGAGAGGCCAGCGAAGACTCGGAGCCCGAGCAAGACTATGATGACGCCCCTGGGCCACCTGGAGCCACCGTGCCGCCGAGGCAGGGGCCCCCAGCGGGTCCTGGATGTGGACGTGTACTCGAGCCGCAGCAAAGCGTATGTGGTGGTGAATGGTACCACTGTGCTGGAGGACGAAGCCCGGGAGCAGGGCCGGGGCATCCATGTCGTCGTCCTCAACCCGGCCACGGGCCATGTGATGGCAAAGCGCGTGCTTGACGCGCACTCTCCTCACAAGGATGAAGCCATGGTGCTCTTCCTCAACCTGGTGGCCCCCGGCCGAGTGCTCATCTGCACCGTCAAGGATGAGGGCTCTTTTCACCCCAAGGACACGGCCAAGGCTCTGCAAAGGAGTCTCGGCAGCCAGGCTGGCCCTGGGCTGGAGGGACACCTGGGCCTTCGTGGGACGAAAAGGTGGTCCTGTCCTGGGGGAGAAGCATTCTAAGTAGCCTGCTCTGTCCTCCTGGGGGGACCCATTCCTGCTGACCACTGATGTGCCACTAAGCTCTGCTGAAAAGGCCAAGTGCCCCTGGGAAGCCTCCGAGTTGAACCGTCGCCGCCGGCGCTTCTGCAGCAAGGTTGAGGGCTATGGGAGTATGTGCAGCTGCAGAGACCCCACCCCCATCGAATTCAGCCCTGAGCCCCTCTCCAACAAGGTCCTCAACGTACCCGTGGCTGTGACTGCAGGGAACCGGCCCAACTACCTGTACAGGATGTTGCGTTCTCTGCTCTCAGCCCAGGGCGTATCTTCCCACATGATCACAGTGCTCATCGATGGTTTCTATGAGGACCCGATGGATGTGTTGGCATTATTTGGCCTGAGGGCCATGCAGCACACTCCCATCAGCATCAAGAATGCTCGGGCATCTCAGCACTACAAGGCCAGCCTCACTGCCACTTTCAACCTGTTTCCCGAGGCCAGGTTTGCCGTGGTTCTGAAAGAAGCCCTGGATATCGCTGTGGATTTCTTCAGTTTCTTGAGCCAGTCCATCCACCTGCTGGAGGAGGATGACAGGCTGTACTGCATCTCCGCTTGGAACGACCAGGGCCATGAGCACACCGCTGAGGACCCGGCTCTGCTTGTACCGCGTGGAGACCATGCCTGGACGAGGTCGGGTGCTCAGGAAGTCCTTGTACAAGGAGGAGTTTGAACCTAAGTGACCTACCCCAGAGAAGCTCTGGGACTGGGACATGTGGATGCAGATGCCCCAGCAGCGCCAGGGCCGCGAGTGCACCATCCCCGACGTCTCCGCTCCCACCACTTTGTCATTGTCGGCCTCAATATGAATATCTACTTCCACGAAGCCTGCTTCAAGAAACACAAACTCCACACGGTTCCCGGTGTTCAGCTTCGGAATGTGGACAGTCTGAAGAAGGAAGCCTATGAATTGGCAATTCACAGACTGCTCAGTGAGGCCAAGACCCTGGACCACAGTAAGAACCCCTGTGAAGACGCGTGCCTGCCAGACACCGAGGGCCGCACCTATGTGGCCTTTATTCAAATAGAGAAAGAGGACGACTTCACCACTTGGACCAGCTTGCCAAGTGCCTCCATTTCTGGGACCTGTACGTGCGTGGCAACCACCAGGGCCTATGGAAATTGTTTCAGAAGAAGAACCACTTGCTGGTGGTGGGTGTCCCAGCCTCCCCGTACTGGGTGAAGAAGCCACCATCCATCACCCCGATTTTCCTGGAGCCACCCCCAAAGGAGGAGGCAGAGCAGACATAAGAGCTTCTTTGGGACTGCAGGGCTGGGTACTGTGTACCCCTGGGCAGTGAGCCCTTCACCCCGTCCTGTAGGATTTTGTAGGCATTGGCAGGGGCCGGGACTGGTTTGTTTGTAACATGAGACTTCATGACTAACTCCACGGGTGAGGGGTACTGGGGGGGGGGGGTTGTGTTTCCGCACTCCAACATCCCTGTTGTTGAGTTGGGGGGTCTATTTATTTACTTCTTTGTTAGGGGATGGGCAGGGTGGCATCGGGCAATCTTTGGGATCCTTTGGCAGCTGATACTGCTCTTTGTAACCCCCTCCCCTCATGCCTGGCCTGGAATTTAGTCTATTTATTGACCACCCAGCAGACCCGGGGGACCTCGGAAACAGGCCTAAGCCTGGGAGCCTTGGATTTCTTTGGGGACTGAGGTGCTCCCTTTCCTGGTGGGCCTGGCTCTTACTCAGGAAACTGCTGTGCGCACCCCCCCATGGACAAACCCTGCTGGGCCCAAATCTGGCCAGACTCACTGGGAGACCCTTAAACCCTGGACCAGGCCTCTTCTCAGCCTCCTTGTTGTCCACGTTTCCAAAGCTGAATAATGTGGCCATTGATTCTAAAAAAATGGAGGAAAAAAATGTGAGTGTATATGAGTATGTGTATTTATATTTTTGAAAGGTGTTTTCATTACCTTGGGCACTGTGTTTAGTTTTAGTCAAAAAGCTGAAATTAGGTCATTTATATCTCATGAATGTGGATATAAATAATTAGCTAATGTGTGATAATAATAAGTTATATTATAAGCCTCTGAATAAATTAAGGTATAAAACACTAAGCACAAGACTGAAATTGTGTAAAAGTTTCTGGGCAGGGGTATGAATGCTGAACATGGGGCAGAAATGAACAACTTCTAGGTGTTTAATTTCTAAATTAGTCTATGTGACTGGCTTGTCCTGGAATTGTTCAAGGGACAGCATGTGCTGTCAACACAGTGGCCATTTTGCTTGATGTAGATAATAAGCTTCACCACCCCATCGCATCAATAACCCTTCAAGTCCAAACTACTTTGGTGAAATATGATCAAAGATTTTAAAGGTCAGACATTTGATTTTCATGCCAAATTCATGGGGCATTAAATCTTTAAATTCCAGAGAGCCTGAGATGAAATGATAACATTTTGTGAAATAATTTTAGGTATACTGATATTTTCCTTTACCAAAAATACACTTTTTTTTTACGGAATCTCCCTCCCAACTAAAAGCAAAGCACAAGAAAATGAATCCCACACTTCAAAAGTTGGACCTAAAGAGTTGTGGTTAAAATTGTTTCCTATAGAAGAGCATGGTTACTTTTATTTCGCTTTCTTTTTTCAGTTCTGTATGCACCCTTTTTGCTTTATTTATTTTTTAAATTTATCGGGGGCTCTTACAGCTACTATAACATTCAATACATCATCTGTATCAAGTACATTTTGTACATATGTTGCCACATTAATTTCCAAACATTTTCCACTTGAGCCCTTGATATAAGCTCCTCTTAAAAAAAACAACTCCTCTTTTCCCTCCCCCCTTTTTATAAATGAATCATTTTAATGGGTACTCATATACCTCCCTTCATGGTCCATACATGCATTAATTGCATGCAGACCTCATTTACACACTTGTTGCCATCATCACTCTCAATACATCCTCCCTCCATGTAGACCCCCATTTCCAGCGCCACATATTTCCCTTCCTTCCTCCCCCCCATGAACCTTTAATAATTTACAAATTGCTATTTCATATCATACACTGTCCAATGTGTCCCTTCACTCTCTTCCCTGTTGACCATACCCCAGAGAGGAGGTTATATGTAGATCCCTGAAATTAGTTCCCCCTTTCGACACCACCATCCCTCCACCCTCCCAGTATCACCACTCCCATCACTCATCCTGAGGCAATATCTATCCTAAATTCCCCATGTTTCCAACTCCAGTGTACATCCCCTGTTCTAGCTGGACTTGTCTGGTAGAACTGCGAGCATGATAGTGGATGGGAGGAAGCATTTGAGAACTAGAGGAAAGATGCATATTTCATTGTTATTACAATGTACTTTAACTGACTCATCTCTTCCCTGTAAGCCCTCTGTAAGAGGATGTCACTTCACATATTGATGGGCTTTAGGTCCCCAATCTGTACTCCCCCCTATTTATAATGATTTAATTTTAGTTCTTTGATGCCTGACACCAGATCCCTTCGACACCTTGTGGTCACACAGGATGGTGTGCTTCTTCCATGTGGACTTTGTTGCATCTGAACTGGATGGCTGTTTGTTTACTCAAGCCTTTAAGACCCCAGACACTACATCTTTTGATAGCTGGGCACCATCAGCTTTCTTCCCCACCATTGCTTATGCACACATTTGTCTTCAGTGATCGGGTAGAGAAGGTGAGCATCATGGAATGCCAATTTAATAGAACAAAGTGCTTTTGCATTTAGGAAGTACTTGAGTACGTCCAACAATGGTCCAAAGCCCACCTGGTGTTCTACTACTAAGCCTATATGTATAAGTCCGTTGATCTGTTTCCCCCATTGTCACATATAGATGTATACACCTATGTACATGCCCGTATTTAAACCTCTATAAATGCTCTTTAGCCCCAGTTCTTTCCTCTATTTCCTTTTACTTTCCTTTTGTCCCACTATCATACTCAGCCTCCATTTGGGTTTCAGTATTTTCTCTCTGTTACATTACCATTGATCAATCCTTATTGGACTTCTCTCATCTACCTTATCTCTAATTTTGGATCAATTGATATACCCTTATCCCTGAGCTGATCAACACAAGGGGAGTGCATTGTTTATATCTCCACAGCAAAAGAAGGACCAAACTTAAACCCAGTGATGAGGATGTGAATTCAGTGTGGTGGCATGAGTTGGGGAACCAACAAAGGAGTCTGAGCACACAACCCCAATCCCAACTACAGGGGCAGCCACCTCTCCACCAGTTTGCCTTGGAGGTCAGCACTTGAAGCTGCAGCTTGGAGAGTGAGAGATGCCTGACCAGAACACATGAGAACAAATGAAGAGGGAGGAAGAGAAAATGGAGTGCATCCTGGTCCACTGATCCGTCAGGACGATATTCCCACTCAGAACAGCTGATGCACTAAGAGGATCATATGGCCAGCCCCACTATGAAATACAGCTACCATCGCTGACCCAAGACTTTTCAGGGTCAACAATGAAGAAACAGGACCAGGATTATACCCTGTCTAACACAACCACACCAGGGAAAAACACTAAGGGTGTGCAACAGCGCTTGGAGCTCCACATGGAATGACAGGGATAAACCTTGGGACCAGGGAGTGGCACCCCACCTGACTCAACCAGGGGACACTTCTGGAGGTCAATGAACAGACCTCCAATTATTTACAGGTTTTTGTATGGTTATTTTTTACATCTATATATGTATATATATATGTATATGACATTGGATTTTTTTGTTGTTATCATTGCTTTATTTTCTTTGGTTGCTTCATTTTAGGAAGCCTTTTTTGGGTACATATGGTTATCTTTGCAAGTCTATCTAAATAAGATAGACTGGATGAACAGTCTAGAGATGAAAATGATGGGACTGATGGTTCTGGGGTCCAGGCCTTTGGTTACTCTTATTTCTTTCGGTTTTCTCCAACTTGTAGCTTATTTAGACAGCAAAAAAATATTCATTCATTAATATTTTCAAATTGAATATTAAAGAAAGAGGCTATAGTCTTTAATCTTCATCAGCAATTGCCTTGCATCCTCCTCTTTCTGCAAGCAAGGTTGTGCTGTCTGCATAGCAAAGATTATTAATAAGCCTTCCTAAGATCCTGATGCCACATTCTTCCTCCTAAAGCCCAGCTTTCTAGATTACTGCTCAGCATCCAGATGGAATACGTCTGGAGAAGGGCTACAACGTACACTGTTCTTGATCAATCATGATGCATTCTGTAATTCCCCTTGTTCACAATATTGACTGTAAATTATTGTGATACACACTGTTTAATGCCTTTTCCTAGTCAATAAAATGCAAATAAACAACTTTCTGGTATTTCTGCTTTTTCCAAATTCCAACCAATGTCAGCAACAGGATTTTTGCCCCTTATAGCCTCCTCCAAACCCAGTGTGGAATTCTATCTGCTCCCAATTGCTATGCTGTTGCATCCATTTTGAAGTAATTTACCTGCATGTGATATTAATGATATAATTTACAAATTTCCACATCTATCGAGTCATCCTTCTTTTTAATGATCACAAACATGAATCTCTTCCATCTGGTAGCCAAGTAGCAGTCTACTAGATAAGTACTTCTAGAACTGCATCCCTTTTTAGAAACACTTAAATGAGTAATACTCCTTTGATGACTAGAGTATTCAGTGCAGCAAACACTTTTTGTTTCAATACCATCAGTCCTTGATCAAATGCTAACTCTTGAAATGGGTTAATGTTGACCAATTAAATTTTGGTATCACGCACTTAGTGACTCAATATATTTCTTTCATATTCTTTTCCTGATCTCACCATTATGCATTATGTTGCCCATAGAACTTTTCAATATTGCAACTCAAGTCTTGAATTTTTTTATAGTTCTTTCAGCTTGAGATATACTGAGCTTGTTGCTTCCTTGGAATTTTCAAATGACAAGTTCTGTGCACATTTCACATCATGCTTTACCTTGCCTTCTACAACTGTTTTTTAATTTTCAAATGTTTTTCTTTTAGTTTTTTTACATGATCATTTATTTCATTTATTAGCAACTTTACATTCAAGTTTCAGAGTTTCTTCTGACAGCCACTTCTTTTTCTGTTTTCTTAATAACATTTAGCTTTCTTTCTGTATCGATGATATTCTTGATGGACACCCACCAATCATCTGGTTTTTGTTCATTATTATTCAATCCATCACATGTCTTCATAAGATGGTTTCTAAATTCAGGTGGAATAGAAACAGGGTTATTTATTGGCTCTTATTGGCTTACTTTATTTTTCTTCAACTTCAACCTGAGCTTGCATATGGGCAATTGATGTTCTATTCAAAGTTGGCACTGGGCCTTATTTTGGCTGTTGATATTGACCCTCTTTCTTGCCTCTTCCAATAAATATACACAATTTGATTTTTTATTTGCTCCATCTGTGAGGTCATTCTAAGTGTATAGTCACCATTTATGCTATTTAAAAGAGATCATTGTAATGATGAAGTCATTGAGCTTTAAAAAATCCATCATAAGATCTCCAGCTTCATTTCTATCAGCAAGTTTATATTTACCAACTCCCAATCCTTCCTCTTTGTTTCTAACTTTTTTCATTTCAATTGCCAATAATTACCAGTGAATCTTGATTAACTGTTTGATCAAGCTCAAAATGGAGAAGTCACTGACTTTAGAAGTTGTGGAAAAATTTGGATGGATAATAGTTCTTTTGTCTGGGATTTTTGTATGCATACAGATTTGCTTCTATCACAGACAGCATTGTGTTTCAAGATAATTCTTGAAATGTTAATGTTCCCATTCCCCTTTAAATTGTTGTTCTTAGAAAAGCAAACCATATACTTTTCTGATTCAAAATAGCTACTAAATATGTTCACGTCATGTTATTAATCATTAACAGATCACTATTAATGTACCCCTTCCACGTTTTAGATCTTCCACTTTTCAATATTCTTACTTCCTATATTCCATGTTCTGATTGCTAATGGTTGTTTGCAGCTATTTCTTCTCATTTTGAGTTTTGCTCCACCAGCAAAAGAAAGCACCTAAAGTTTTGCTCCACCCTCTTCTTTAAGATTGACTTTGAGAAGGTAGCTTTTTCCCAATATTTTTAAATGACTTACAACCTGATGAACTCCTCTTCTGTCACTATATCATTCAATGTTCTGCTATTCTAAGTTTTTTTTGGTGATGTACTCTTTAAATAGTTTTATTGGCATATGCTTCACACAGCATAAAATTTAATCATTCAATAAAATTCAAGTTTTATGCAATCATCACCACAGTCAATTTCTGAGCAATTTTTTAAATCAGGGTCATTGTCGGCTCCCCATGTCCCTCCCATTCACCCATGCTATATCACTAGGTAATTATTAATCCAGTTATTGTCTCTATATCAACCTATCCTGCATTTAACTTATAGGAAATGTATAACAAACACACATATAAATCAAACAAATAAACAAAATCCAACAACAATGAGTAGACAAACTATAGAAAAACTCAATTTTTAAAAAGGGGGAAATATCAAAAACTGAAACAACTTTAAAATAGTGAAAGAGAGATCAAATGATAAGATGTTACATTTTTTAAGCTACCTACTTCTTCCATTATTGACGTTATATTGCTCTTTGTCTGATAGCAAGTCTAGTCACAACCCCTAGTCTATGGTCAAAGGTGATTCATCACAGACTTAATCCATGTGAAGACCCTTCAAATGATTTTGGATTTCTGCTGTTATCCATAGCCTTATGAAAGCCAGGTGTTCTCAATGTAAGCTCTGATACCATCCCCCTTTTATTTTTGGATTTAATTATTTATAATCCTTAGATCACCCAGGCTGCTGTACTTTTCCATGTGGACTTAGTTGATTAGATGACTGCTTGTTTGGAAACGGCCTTTATTAAGTCAGATACTGTTTTATTTTTCCATAAAAACCAGACAACATCTGACTTTTTCACATTTTACTCTCTTCAGTTACTTCCCCAGGAAGGTGAGCATCAATGGGGCCATGTCATAAAAACTACTTGCTTTCCGATTTGGGCTAGAATTAGGTGTGAGTCCAAAATCGTTCATAGAGCTATGGTTGATATTTGCCTCTAGTGCATTTTAGATACATCACTACAATTTGATAATAGAGACTATTTTAAATTACCCTGTGCTGCATACGATAATCTACTGATAGTATTCTTAATTTATTCAGTCTCATTTTTCAGAATTGGTTCACTTTTTCCTTCTTCCCAGTCTATCTAAGTTTGGAATTTTGTCCACCATAGATGGCCCAGCTGCTATTTGAAATACTGGTAGTATGTTTTCTAGTAATATGGCAATATATAAGGCACCACAACACAACCCTGGAAGAGAAGTGGTGACTATAGAATATATACATAATCTTATAGTGCATAGTTTTATACGACTTAAAATCTATACACACATGTAAAGCCTACACAGCAATCAGAATCATGAGTATATCCATAACCACAGTCTTTTTAATTCTCCTTTCTATTTTCTGATGTCTTGAAAACTATTGTTTCTATAATTGTGTCAGACAGGGTTCTTTTGAGAAACAAAACCAAGACACTAGTAATTCTCCTTATATATTTATATAGACAGAAAGATATCTAAAATAAGAACTAAACAGTTAACTAATCTATAAAGCAGTACAATGGCTCGGTGCAACTCACTTGAGTGAGACAGCTAGTAGCCTGGCAGTCCTTGGAGTCTTGAAGGCTGCCAGGTAGTCCTCTGTAGAGCAATTCAGGCTATATGGCCATAAGCAGCAAACAGCAAAGCAGGTCACCAACAGTCAACCAGATAACAGTCCCCAGCTCAAGAGATGTATATTCCAGGAGCATGATGAAGCAGGGCTTGAAGGAACTTCACCTTACAGTCACACCGTCCACGATTAGGTGTCCCATGGGGAGTGTCACTTGGAGATCAAGGCACAGGAGTAAAAAGGCAGCCTGCTGGTCCAAAGATCCAAGAACAAGAGGACAAGGATGGGGCTCACCGAACCATTTCTATCTCTGCTCTTCAATTGATCTTACGTGTGTTCATTGGCCATGTTGTCACAACAGACCTACTTATCTTCTTTGGCCATGTTGGCACAACAAGGTTACCTATTACAATAATTTTTCGAGATGTTATTATTTTTGGTTTTTCTGAGCAAGGCAAATCTGGTTGCTGATCATCCATCTTTTGAATAAAAAACTTCTTCCATGGGCTAATATTGGACTAAGGACTTGAACTGGACTGGGCTGGGATGTTTTCTCAATGTATAATTGCTCTTTTATATATAGTTCTGTCTTATATACAAAAAAACTGCTTCCAGTTGATCATTTTATACCATGTTTTAATCTATTTTCTCACTTTCAGTGAAATACAGAAACTGTTCTCCATTCTTTCCTTTTGCTACTGTTGTCATATATATTACATCTGTACACAAGAGGGCTTTAAAAAGTTCACAGAAAACTTCCATTATATTTCAATTCCATTTTCCAACAAACTTTTTCAAACCCATTTATATGTTATAAACTTAATAATCGTTAGAACTATTCTATATACTCTAATATCATTTCCAGAATTTTAAATAAGGGAAATATATTTAAGCCATAGTTTATATTTGCCATATCATATATATCCCAATGCTCTTTATTTTTTCTTGTGAAATTGAAATTCTAATTACTATTGAGTATAGTTTCTGTATAACCTATCAAATCTTTTAGTATAGTTCTAAGGAAGGTCTGCTATGAACAGATTTTTCTCTATTATTATATGTAGGAGAATTTCTTTTTAAAATTTTATATTTATTTAGTTTTTTAGTTTTATATTTATTAAAGGTAATTTTTCTAGATAAAGAGGAATAGCTAGGAAACTGGTTAAGTTTTTTCTTTTAGCACTCTGCATCTTTCATTTCATCATATTCTAATCACCATTATTATGATGGGAAGTTACTTCTTAATCTTATCCAAGTTCCTTTATATATATTGAGTCTCTATTTGCTGCTTTCAAGATTTTCTGTCTTAATCATTCAAATATTTATAATATGTATAAACATGACCCTCTGTGATGAGACAATTAAAAGTTTGCTAAATATAGTGGATCTGTAAAAAGATGCCTTTCATCAATTGAAAAAAATGTCCTCATTTCTATGAGTACCCTTTCTTGATCTTTTCTCTTTCTAGGAGTCCTACTATCATGTGTATGTTGGCAAACTTGCTGCTGACTCCTTAATCTCTGAAACTCTGCTGATTTTTCTTCAATCTTTGCTCTTTATGCTATTCAAGTTGAATAATTTCTGCTAATCTTATTGGAAAATTAGTCATTCTTCTCAAATCTACTGATGAGTTCTTTAGTTAAGCCTTCATTTTATTGTATTTTTTCACTCTAGTATTTTTATGAAGTTCTTTTATATAGATATTCTCTAATTCCTGAGTGATTTTTGTCATCATGTTATTGTGAGCAGCCTGCTTCAACTCATTGTGACACCACTTATTGTTTGCTCCTGTGACATCCTCACAGCAGTTGCTTTGTTAAAGTCATTGTTGAAGCTACCCTATCAATATATCTTATTGTGAGTCTTCCTCTTTTTCACTTACACTACATTTTGACAACTATATTGCACTTCCACATACACTAACTAGTTCCTCCTGATAACATGCCTGAAGTATGTAATTAAGCCTTGTCATCCTTTCATCTAGGAACATTCTGGTTATACTTCTAAGACAAATTGGTTCACTTTCTGGTAATCAATGATAAACTTAATAGACATCAGCATCGCCATAATTCAAGGGTATCAATTCTTCTTAGGTCTTTCCTTTTTGTCACCTATTATCCATTTTATCTATAAATATCTATAAGTGACATGATTTAGATCTGGTGCATCTTAGTGCTCTAAGTAATATCTTTGCTTTCTAATACTTCAAAGAGATACTTTGCATCGAATGTTTTCCATTGCAGTGCCTCATTTGATTTCTTGACTGTTGTCCATGGTTATTGATTGAAGGTCTAAGTAAAGTAAAATCCCTGGCAACTTCAATATTTTCTTCATTTGTTGTGATATTTCTTATTAGTCTAACTGTGAAAAATTATATTATGTCATTTTGTATTAATCATTACTGAAAGCTCTAAACTTCTTCACCAGAAACTGCTTCAAGTCCTCTCTACTTCCAGCAACCAATGTTGTATTATCTGCGTATTGAAGATTATTAGGAAGAACTTTTTCTAATTCTGATATCAAATTCTTTTTCATATAATGCTGATTCTCATTCATTTGTTCAGTATACAAGTTTAATAAGTATGCTGGAAGAATACAACCCTGATGTACACATTTCCTGATTTTAATCCTCACATTATCCCCTTGCTCTCTTCTGATGGTTATGCATATTTGTGTCAGTCCCGGTAGACTAGAGGAACAAATTTCACAGACATGCATATAGGTGTAAGGAATGGGTTTATATTCAAGAGGAACAGGAGATTGAGAAAACACCCAGGCTAGTGCAGCTCAAAGTCACAAGTCCTATATTAACCCATATGCCCGAAATCAGTCCATAAAGTCTCCTTCTGACTCACAAAGTCACAGGTCAGTGGGTACAGAGTCCTGGCACTGACAGAGGTCTCCCCATGGCTCCTCACTTCTAGGGCTCAGGGTCCATCAACAGCATCCCATGGTGGCAGAAGCAACTCATCACTTGCAGAGGCCTCCATGTGGCTGCCCCAGCCTCAGAGGTCCGGCTCCATCAGGGCAAAGCTGTGTGGTCTCTCCACTGGCTACTCCAGCCTCCCAAATGCCGCCATTCTGTGTTGCCTGTGGTTAATCATCTCTGAAACTAACTCCCAACAACTGGGGAAGATAGCGTCTCATCTTCACAAGGGAAATATCTCAAGATTTCCCTGGAGTCTCAGGTGAAAGCCATGCCCACATAGAGGCTTCATTGGCTATTCAATGGCTATCTCCAGATTAACAGGCTAGACTCCATGCCTACATTTCAATCATAAAATTAACATAAACACATGACTGCCACAATATCTGATAACTTTCAGTATGAGCACAATTCAACAAATTTCTATTCTTTTGAAAAATTTTCCATTTTTGTATTGATCTTCATCTGTTATGATCTACAAAGCCGCATGCTATTCCATAGTCAATAAAACAGTATATACTTTGTGGTATTCTCTGATTCAACAAAAATCTGCCAGATATCAACAATGATACCAATATCCTTTTCTGAAACTGCCTTCTAGCAGATGTACTGCTACAATTGTTGTTGAATTATTATTATCAAAATTAACTCTTATTAATAACATGGAGCAATTATAATAGCAATAATGTGTAATATTAATCATTTGTTCAATGATTTCCACATTCTGCTGGGTCAACATTCTTTGGAATGAATGCAAATACAAGTTTCTTCCAGTAAATTTCCAGGTAGTTGTCATTAATTTTTTAAAATCATTTTATTGGTGGCTTACAGCTTTTATAGCATTCTATACATTGTATCAAGGATATTTGTACACATGTTGCCAATATCACTTCCGAAACATTTTCTACTTGAGCTCTGGATAGAGATACCTATTTTTTTCCCCTCCCTCCCCTCCCCTCTCACTGTCTCACCCTCTTGAGCCCTTAATTAATTATATATTGTTATATAATATATATTACATATATGAATTATATATATTAAACTATTATTTCATAGCTTACACATCCACTGTCTCCCTTCACCCATATATCTGTTATATATCACCTTGTAATGGGTTCCCCTTTCTCCCCACTCCCCCTCCCCAAACATCCCCTTCCCTCATGATCTCACTATTTCAATACTGTTCTTGAGGGTCTTATCTGTCCTGAATTCCATGTCAAGAGTTCTTATTTGTACTAATGTACGTTTTCCAGTCTAGCCAGAGTTGTAAGGTAGAATTAGGTCATGGTAGTTGCGGGGAGGACGCACTCAGGAACTAGAGTGTTTTGCCATACTATGCTACATCCAGGAGGAATCATCCCTGGAATGCCCAAGGTTTACTTTGTCAAGTGAGTACATTCGGTGCATCATCAGTTTATAAAACATCTCAATTGATTCTTCCATCTATTCCCAAAGTCATGTTGTGGGGCAATGCCTTCAGTGCAGCTTGAAGTTCTTTCTTTGTTGCCATATGTTCTTGATTATACGCTACTTCCTGAAATGCTTGGCTACCAACCAATTCTTTTGATACAGTACTCTGTATATTCCTCCCATTGCCCTTTTCTGCTTCCTGCATCATTCAACATTTTTTCCCAGAGAATATTCCAATATTGAACCTAAGGGTTGAATTGTTATTCTGGTATTTCAGTTTGAGAAATGCAGAATGTCTATTTTCTTTTTGACATTCGTATTTTCTCTTAATATTTTAGACATAATTGATATTTCTTTCATAGAATATATGAAAATTATTTTGATATATTTTTCTAGTAAATCCACCTGGACCTACTAAATTTCTATTGTTTTTTGTTTTGTTTTACTCCAGTTATAGAGCATGCACTATTGTTAATGGGGTCTTTGGTGTATGTTTATTTAAGAAGCATACTGAGATAGTTAAGGTTTATTGTGCCAACTTTGCAGATAAACACATGTGGGATTAATTGAAGGTTGGAGAGGTAAATGACTCAGTGAGCTTTGCCTTTCTGATTCTCACATGATCAGACCAGTGTGTGGCTACCTTAGCCTGTTCTCTGCATCAATTTGCAAATTATACTACTTGTGGGACACCTATTCTGTGAAATGTGTCTTGAAGTTTGAGGTTCCTTCAAAACCTGCTTCACTGCGATACTGGAGTATACATCACTAGAGCTGGAGACTGTTGGACCCTGTCAACAGGCTGTTAGGGACCTGCCTTGTTGTTTGATGCCTGTGGCCAGATAGCCTGAATTTCTGTACAGAAGACTATCCGGCAGCATACAAGATTTGAAGAACTGCCAGTGTATTAACTGTCTCATGGTAGTGAGTTGCACGAAATCATTTGTACTGCTTTATAGATTAATTAAATACAACATACACACACACTATATATATACCTACCTACTATAATTCAGCCAAGTTGGTCTCCCCAAACATATTCTTTCAGTGATGTCTCTGATTAGTATTTTTTTTCTTTCTGTTTTGAAGCATGGTCCCTGGGACTTTAATTAATATTTAGCCAATAGTTTTATAGAGTTTACCCAAACACCAAAAGTCAAAATATTTTTATATTTATTACTTAATCCATATGTGGAATCATTCAAAGTTCAGAGATTTTTGTATTGATTCTAAATTTTATCATTTGATAGTTTTCTTTCCTTCCTTCTTTTCATAAGTTGCCAACCTCCAAATTATCCAGGAATATAAGGGTACATTGAATGTTCTCCAGTTTCCCATATTGATGCACATTGAAGTCAGCCAGTCATCTTACCAATTTCTTTTATGGTTATGTCATCTCTCAAAGCTCTGTTTTATAGATCTGTTACTTATCCTCACTAAAACCACAAGTTTAGGTGAACATGGCTATTGAACTTCCTTCTTTACTTTTTCCAATATCATTATATTAATTGGAAATACTCAATAAAAGGAGGTTTCCCCATCCACATCAAAATGAACTATTCTCCCTAGCAACAAAGTGACTGATTTTCATGACCAGACCCACAAAAGAGACATACAATAGGGTATCAAAAATAAGCAGAAGTTTTTTCAAAGTGATATATTTAATTATTTTACAGGAAAACCTTATCTCATTCAAAATACTCTCCAACACACTTAATACATTTGTCAAATCTCACTTAATACATTTGTCAAATCTGTGATTCCATTCTTGGAGTCATCTTTCAGTCTCATCTCTTTTGATGGCTGACAGCACCTCCCTTGTTTTGTTTGTTTGTGTGGTTGTTTTTTTTTGGGGGGGGGGGATTCCAGCTCTTCTCCGTTGTCAAATTGTTGTCCTTTCATGTTCCTCTTCAGCCACAAAGCAAAAAGAAGCAGCACAGAGAGAGATCAGGTTAGTCAAGTGTGTGGGGAAAGAGAGGCATAATAGTTTTGTCAAAAATTGGTGCACTAGGACAGCTGCATGAGTTGTGACTTTCTCTGGTAGCAAAACCAGTCCTATGACTGCCACAAATCAGGCATCTTCAGGGGTCACACACTATTATGCAATTTTATCAGAAACTGTAAATAGAAAGTTTGATTAACAGTCTGACCTGGTGGAACAAGCTCCAAAAGCACTCTCCTCCTCAAATCAAAATAAACCAAAAAAATGAACATTGTCTTGATTTTTGTTTTTGTTTTTTTTTATTCATTTTACTGGGGGCTCTTATAGCTCTTATCACAATCCATACATGTATCTAACACATTTGTACATATGTTGCCATCATCATTTTCAAAACACTTTCTTTCTACTTGAGCCCTTGGTATTGTCTTTATTTTTGGTTTCACTTGATGAGCTTTTTGGGAGTGAGATGATTGGCTTGATTGATGCTTTTTTCAGGGTCATAGGAATAGCACCATATCTCCTCAAAATTAATGACCTGGGAGTGCGAGAAGTCTGGGTCATTTTGGAGCTGTTCTTTTGAAGCATTGATGTTTCCACTGGGCATTCTTTTTCCGGGTCAGTCAGTATCTGAGTCATACATTTCACAATGACCCATTTCATTTCCAAATCTTCTGTTAAAATTTTCTGAACTGAGCAAATAGTTCAGAATACTTTCTCATCTCTTCAATGGTTCATCATCAGTCTTACAGCACAAGTGTACAAATTTTGTCATCATTTTCATTTATGTGGGAAGTTTATGGACATCCAGAATGATATTTTTCATCAATCAACTTTTCGACTCTTTTGAAATGAGAAAACCACTCATACACTTCAGTTTTCCCCATTGCTCTGGCTTTGTAAGCTGTGTTCAACATCACAACCATTTCTGTAGCATTTTTCCTTAACAGCGAACAAAATTTCACAGCTACACACTGCTCTCTTAAATCAGTAACCACAAAAATGTGGTTCTAGCAAGAATGCATTCATGAAAAAAATTCACTGTGATCAGAGAGAATCTTCCCAGGTAGCACCACTGGGTGCACTAACTCAGAGCAAGTTGCTGGATGCTAATTTAGTGGGAAAATGTATACTATAATATGTCCACACATCAGAGATTTTTACAGTTTTTTTAGGAGGGTAATGTATATGTGTATGTAATGTATGTATATATACATACACACACATAGAGACTGCATTATTTTTTCTGTTTTAATAAATCATTTCATTGGTGGCTCTTACATGCAACAATCGGTGCATCCATTACATCAAGTAGACATGTATAAATGTTGGCACAAACAACCTCAAAACATTTTCTTTCTTTTTCTGCCTTTTGATATCAAGGCTGTATTTTCTAGAGAAGCAAACCAGTGGGTGAAATAGATAGATGATAGACAGATAGGTAGATATTAAAAAAGAGAGATTTTTATCAAGAGCATGGTTCACACAACTGTCAAAACCAACCTGACCAAGTATAGGAAGGTTTTCTGTCCATAAACTACATGCTTATTTGGAGGCATCTCCTAACTTGAATAGGTTTGAGGTTGATGAACCCAGTATTGGAAAGAAGACCCATAGGCTGGTGACTCCAAAAATGAGTCTATTCACAAACAAGAAATCAAGCATATGATTAGAGAAGTTAATGAATTCAAGGTCAGCAAGACAGATGGTATCCTGATGGTGACTCCCAGCATCAGTAGCAATCCGTTGGGAGGTAGGTCACACTCCCCAAGGAAGCTTAATTTCAGTTGCATCAGGACAAGAAGATGAATAGAGATGTTACATTCCTAGCCTTGTTACAGATTGGCTGCTCATAGCAGAAAGAACTAATTATGTAATCGATTACATTGTGGTAGGCCACATCATTGGGGATGACTAGAACTTAGCAATTGAACCCACAAGAATCCTTGTGCAGTCAAGTTTACACCAAGTGTAACCATTACCAGGACTAAAAACATTTATGGGAAGACCTTATTATCTTTTGATCCTATTTTCTGTGAACTTTTGGAAATAATATATGTACATACATGCACCCACACATATAATAAATATAGTTCATATAGATTTATTCAAAATAAAGCATGTTTAAACATGTCTCTGTGAACAATGAATATTTACAGGCAGATTCTCTCAGTTATACCTTTGTTAGTCTTGTTAGTGTGTCTTCACTAAAAAGAATTATTGCTAAACACATTGCACAAATATCAGCTAGCTCAAAGAATTAATCACTTCACTTGTCTTTTAAGTGAAATTGAAGTTAATATTAACAACTTTATGAACTGAATCATAGGCAAGGATGAGTCTCAGATTTACCAATATGTTTCAGAGAGCAAGTTCAATTTAGAAGTGGCTTTTGAGGGGATCTCCTAGGTCAATTAATTTCAACACAGGGAGATCAGCTCAAAAGGTTATCAAAACTGATTTGGGGGGTCTCTATGAAGCAATCTTGATGGATTTTCTTTAAAAGATACAGAGCAGTAACAACAACTTACTAGGAAAAAGTTTCAGAAAATTTTTAAAAATGCATGAATGACATAAAGGTTAGGAAAATTATGCCAAGAATTTTGTGTTTGTTTACTATCATGATCATGTACTTGCTTATTCTTCAGAGAAGCAAGGATTGGAAACGTTTACCCTACCCACCTTCCAGCCCTGATCTTTGCCTTTAAGATATCTTTTTCCTTTGAAACTATAGGACAATTTAAGGAGCAAAATTTTATTCCCTGGATGTACAAACTGACTTTTGACATGCTCTAATTTGAAGAGCACGGACTTATTTGGGGAAATGTTAGAAAGATGGAAACCTAGATGAAGTATGTGTCAAGAAACAATAGCTTCAAATTGGGGGGTAATTTTGTCTGATAACAATTTCTATGATTTTGTAGAAATATCCTTTGACTTACTGCCACACATATATGTATCAAACAAGCTAAGCTTGGGAAAAGAGTAGCAAGAATGTCATCGATTCTCAATACTCCTATCCAATTTCAGCACTTTTTCATAAATAAATGTTTCCGATTTTTGATTGATTCATGAGCCATAAAACATGCATGTTTTGCAAAAACTTCAGTTTTGTAGTTTTCTTTTTTTGGAGGGAAAGCACCTGCCTCCTTCCTCTTTCTACAAAAAGAGGAATTAGACTGAGTTGATATATTTGTTTATTTTTATGCCATATTTCCTATTTTTCCATGCTTAGTCGTTTTAATTATATGTGAATTTTATAATTTGTTGTTGCTACATGCCATCAAGTAAGCTGATATATATACTGACTAGAATGAAACTTTCCCTGTCTTGTATCAGCCTCAAAATGATATTTGAGTACATTGCAGTCTTCATGTCACTCCTTCTCATTGAGGGTCTCCTTTTTTCCTAGCTCTCCACTTGATCAAACATAATGTCCTTTGCCAGGGACTGGTTGCTCCTAGTAAAATGATTTATATTAGAGAGAAATCCCATCATCTCTGTTTCTAGCATTAATACTGGTTGCACTTACTCCAAGACTGATTTGTTAATTCATTTGTTAGATCATAGTATATTTAAATTTTTCAGTTAATACAATATAAATTTGTCAATTATTCTTCAATCATCTTTTTTAGTTGTTCAGCTTTTGCACACAAATAAGGAAACTGAAAATATTATGATGTGGATTAGATAGATACATCTTAGTCCTCAAAATGACGACTTTGCTTTTTATCATTTTGAAGAGATCGTTTTGCAAATTTACTCAGTGGGATGCAAAGGGTGACCTCCCAAGCTGGAACTGCTCTGAATAGAGTAGAACTCTCATAGTACACATTGTTCCCTCTAAGCAAGCATCAAGCAATTCACTCTGGGTTGTGCACCCAGTGGTGTCACCTGGGAAGGTTCTTACTGGTCACAGAGAATTTCTTCATTAAAAACAGTTTCACTAGAACAGTGGTTCTCAACCTTCCTAATGCTTCTGCCCTTTAATGGCCCCCAGCCATAAAATTATTTTCTTTTCTGCTTTGTAACTGTAATTTGCTACTATTATGAATCAAGAAACCCCTATGAAAAGGTCGCTTAACCCCAAAGGGGTTGAGAAGCATTGCACTAGAACTTTGTTTTTTTGTGATGGCCAATTTAAAAGAACAGCATGTGGCTGTGAAATTTTGCTTCCTGCCTTCTTGGGGAAAATGCCACAAAAGTTACTGTAATGTTGAACACAGCTTACAAGGACAGCGCTATGGGAAAACCTTAAGTGTACAAGTGGCTTTCTCATTTCAAAACAGGTGACATGCTGATGGATGACAAACCTTATTCTGGATATTCATAACTTCTCAAATGGATGAAAATGTTGACTTGCAGTGCAATTTGGAGTTTGTTCCACCAGGTCAGACTGTTTTTTTGTTTTTTGTTTTTTTTTTGGGGGGGGGTGCATCACTGCTCTCCAGTGGTGGGAGTAGGAGGCCCAGCCCGACTGCTGGAATTGAACCTCCATCCCAGTGGGCCACAGTCCCGCGCACAACCACTACGCCACCGGGGCTCAGCCCATCACACTTTCTATTTAGAGGTTCTGAAAAGATTGTATAACATTGTATTGCAAAAAAAAAAAAAAATCCTGATTTGTGGCAGAGACAGGACTGGTTTTGCCACCAGGAGAATTCACCTACTCACATAGTCATCTAAGGGCACCGGTTTCGGGCAAAAAAATCAGCATCCCTCTCTTTCCCCAAACATGACTCAACTGCCCTTGCTCAGTGAAACTTCTTTTTGTTTCTGAGAATGAAGAGGGACAAGAAAAACAGCAATTTAGTAATGAGAAGAGGTGAAGAAAAAAAAATGAAGGAGGTGCTTTCAGCCATCCAGCTAAGTTTGAAAAATGTTTGCAAGAATGGAATCTCAGCTTTGACAAATGCATTAAGTGCAATGAAGAATACTCTGATGGTAGCAAGTTTGTTCTGATAAAAAAGAAATAAATACATAACTTTGAAAAACATTCCATTTGTGGGATAATATCCCCTGGTATGCTATTTGACTTCTTAACTCTCGTTTCCATGTAAATTGACTGCTGTTCCAAGTAGAATAACATCCTTGACAATTTCTGATTCTTCACAGTTTAATCATGTTATTAGTGGACTTGGTTGTGAGGATTATAATTTTGTTCAGGTTCTGGTATAATCTGGGTCTTTAAACTCCATAAGTGTGGCAATAACATCATCTGTCAAGTTGAGTGAAGGGGTGGAGTCTAGCCTGTCAATAAGGTCATAACCAGTGATGCCTCTGGGTAGGCATGGCTGTCCCTGAGGATTCTGGGAATTCCCGTATTCCTCCCTAGAGGCAGGACACACACTCTCTGCTTCCTCTTTCTATTGCCAAGCCATGTGGAGCCACATTGATGGCAGCCAAACACCTCGGGATGTTTCTACCTGCACTGGATCCTCAAAACTCTCCACCCACAGACCTGTGGTCTTCCTGTGTTTGGCATCATTGCATGTGTTGCATAAGTCTGAAGAGGAATTTACAAACTGGTATCAGACATATGGACTTTGGTCTGAACTGGGCTATGATGTTTTCTTAGTATACAGTTACTCTTGGATATGAAGCTCTCTCTTGAACACCTATGAGCGTCTCTGGTTTGTGTCACTAATCAACCTAGACTAAACAAATTATTGCACATTGGTGTGGGGCCCTAGACAAGCACATCATAACAATGGAAAGCACCTCCTTGCTTGACCTTGTTTTCTTCTTTGGCTAGCCAGAAGTCAGATGTGGCCATGCAGCTTACCAGATTGCTTTCTGGAAAGAGTATTGGAAATTAAAGTTTTGATTATTTTGTTTGGTTATTGTCTTCAGTTATTCCTCTTTGAAATAGAAAAAAATAATGAAATTTACATTTATTTTGATCTTATGGGACAAAATCGCTCCTTAAATATTTCAGACCATAAATCTTGGTTAAAATGGCTGTCAGAAGGTCAAAATTGCTGACAGAAGGTCCTGCCTTTTGCTACCAGGGGTCTAAGCTAAGGCCATATTTCTTATCAATTGGTTAGTTTATATACGGGTTAAGATAGCATAGATACAATTGAACTTTAGGAATTGAGTTTAGGATCTGTTTTAAGCTTATACTGTTTTCTATTTACTATTGTTATTGACATAATGGTTGATTGAAATGATTACTGGTAAGTATAGAAAAGTTATAATCTCACTGTTTCGGCCCTAATTTGAATCTTCAAATGGATGTAGGACACATCTGCAAAGAAGGTTCTGAAAAAAGCTGAGCCCCACTCAGTGTTTTCAGTGCTCAGGACATTCGAAGGTGAAGAGATTTGCTTTGGAGGCTGTTGACAGATTGAAGAAAAAAAAGATACCCTTTGTGTTCTTTTGAATTTCGATTCATTGATCTGTGCCAGAAGCTGGAAATAATTTGGAGCCACTAAGGAACTCTCTTCTCTAGGACTGAACTTTAAAGGGAATCAGCAGGCAGCCTGAAATGCTTGCTAAGTGACTACCTGGACCCACTTTAGTAGAAGTGGGAGAAATGCAACAATAAAGAAAGAGACTGAGTCTGGCCACTGAAACCCGTAGACTGGTACACAGCAACTAATGGAGAAAACACAAGTGAGCTGACAGATCTGAAGTTCATGACTAGGCCCCAAAGACTAGGGTTACTGAGAATTTGTTACGGAGCCACTAGGTCCACAAGACTTTTAATCCACACGTCTGTGGTCTTCTTGCATTCAGCGTCATTGCATGTACTGTGTGAGTCCAAAACGGAATTCATAGGCTGGTATGAGACATATGGGTTAGTATTGGACTTATGGACTTGATCTGGACTGGGCCATGATGATTTCTTAATATACAATTACTCTTGGATATAAAATTCCCTCTTTTTTTAAAAAAATTTTCTCTTACACACATACAAGTCTCTGGATTTGTTTCTCTAGTCAATCTAGACTAACACAGTATCTATATGCATCAAGTGATCTTCATTTTTGATATGCAAGATTGCATCATCTTCATATCTAAGAACTAAAAAAATATTACTGCGGGGGAGTCTAATTCAACTCATAGTGAGGCTATAGAATCGGGTAGAACTGTCTCTTTAGCTTTCCTAGACTTTGTCTTTACAGGAAAAGACAGCCTCATCTTTTTCCCTCCGAGCAACGAGTGGATTTCAACCCCTGCCATTGTGATTAGTAGCTCAATAGAACTCACTACAGTGGCTAATGCATTGGAGAAGCCAAGCTTATTATCTCAACTGAAGTGGATCTGAGGGCCATCAGACCCAGGCTTGCTGAAATACGGTGCCGCAGGACACTTAATTCAGGGACCTAAGTTTGCTGACCCATAACACAGGAGCTGAATGCCTTCTGGTTGAGTCTTCAGCAGAATAGTATGCACATTTGGGTGATTATTAGCTGCTCTGAAAGAACTTTGTAGTGTCCTGGAAAACAAATATATCCTGAGAATTTCTCACTTGAATTACACTGTGTTAACTTACTTAATAAATCCTTTTATCATGAATATTGTCTATGAATTCTGTATAGTCATCACAATGTATATTAGAACTAAAAGGTAAATGGAAAGTATTAATGAAAACGACTCAGTTTTGAGTTCAAACTCTTCTGAAGAACCCTTTTTGTAACTATCAGATTATCACTTTGTCTATTCAGGCTTATAGGACAAGAACTTCTCTCAGTCTTGTGAGTGCTTCAGTATTAATTTCTTTTTATTCCTACAGGTAGTTTTGTCATGGTCTCAGGAAGATTTCTCAATTGTAACCACATAAATATTCAGCTTATTCAAGTCACAGAAGAACTCTGGAGATCTCTAAAGTTTCTCTGGTCTTTTTTTCTGGCTATTTAGCTCTCTTCATTTCTTTCCTACCTCTTAGAATTACCCATTACCACTTTATATCCAATAAAATTGAAAATCATTGTTTTATATATTTTGTCTGTTTGAGAGGGTTTTTTTTTGTTTGTACATCTTGACATAGAAGTTCAAATCAGGAAAGCTAATATCCATCAAGAGAATGTTTAAATGAGTATGTCATTCTTGTCTCTTTCATTTATGTTTCATCAGCCCTCAGTCCCCTTATAAACTATGCACACTGTGTGTAACTTCACTCACTCTTAATCATGCAACATGTATTTTTTAAGAACTCACTATATTTAACCACTTCCCTGAGTGCTAGGAAAGCACAGACACATAACCAGTAACCACAAGGTAAGAGAGGCTGTTTCCCAAACCAGCATCTTAGTTTAATTGTGCTGAGTCCACTAACCATCTTTATTTTGTACATCCGCTCCACCCAGCTTTATTCCATCTCCAAGCACTTTATTTCATGCTGTGCTTTTAGTATGCTTAATGAATTAGGGGAAGAGGATATTTTTAAAGCCTCAAACACCTTTTCCGTTTGAGAATTAATTTTTGTCTTTTCATACCACGGTTCCCTAATAAATGGAAAATGTTTGCTTCTCTCTGTTACCCAGGCCTATATTTATTCTATTTCTCCCTCATTACATCAATTTTATTTGGGCGAAAGAACAACAATCATGTTTAAGCTTGGGATGGGAAACAACACAGCAGGGGTCCATAAATAGAGTTTAATTGCAGTAATTACTTACGTTAATTATATATCAACTGATTATTTGAAGACATATTTATTGAGCACCATCAGCTTTTAGAGGTACCCATCATTCTCCCACTATCTTTTCAGATTCCCTATCCATGCTCAGAATAATCAGCTATCATTTGACGCATGGTATAATAAGTACCTAATGAAATCCCAATTAAAATTGTATTTGAAACGCTTAATTTTAGAGATAAATTAGAAATAATTACATGATTCAAGAGTACATATCAGACAGGAGAGAGACAACTCTGTCTTCACTCACTGGAAAGGACAAGCACAGATGAAGCCTTTTAATGTGCTTTCCAAAACCTGTTACAAAACATTATTATACCTCAGCAGATGGCAACGAGAGATGTCTTTTTTTTAATAGACAGTTCTCTTTCATAAGCAGACTTGAGTGATTTTAGTTCTCATTATTGCTGTCATCTGTTAGAGACAGAAAAAAACACAAACCCAAGAAAAGCAGGCTACTTTCCATAAGGCAAGAACATCAGCATGAAGCCAGGCTTTGAGCATGCTCAGTTTAATTTATGGTGCAGCAATAATCAGGAGAATGTATGGACTGTCTCTTTGCTGTTCAGTCCAAACTTCATTTGGAGATGAGACACTTGGTTTTTGCTTGAGTACAGCCTTTCTCTCTCTCTCTCTCTCTCTCTCTCTCTCTCCTTTCTCACCCTAGTTAATTTTTTCCCCTTAAGATTTAATGAATCCTGGAACCAATCAAAAATAAGCTGTTAGGAGACACTAGCCATATAAAAGCTTTAATATCATCTCATTCAGAGTTCAAAAGGTCACTTTTCCACTCCAGGATAGCAAAAATATATTTATTCCTTTCTCAGAAAGCTATATTGTGTCTCCAAGGGGGATCAGAAAACAGCCCCATTAAGGCCACTAAGGCTCTGCTCAGAAGTGCCACTCCTTTGCTGCAACATCTTTGTTCAGAGGACTACGGGCATACACCACCTCATGGAGAAAATGGTTAGCAGTGCGACTGTGTGACTTGCCACGAAAGAACACAATAGCATCTAATAGAAAACAGCTGTTACAAAATCCACTCTTTCTGGCAGGAATGGCTCCTAATGTTGGATTTTAATTTTATCTCTTGATAGATAACACCCCATTAGCCATTCCAGATTCCTAACTGCAAAATGACGCAAGGGCACTATTTTAAGCTCCCTCCCAGATGGATATAATTATGCTTGCTTGTCCTTTTGAGCAGAAAGTCCACAGCTTAGGCAATGGAGAATGATACAGGCACTCATGATTGCCCTGACATGTGAAACAGGAAGGGCTTGTAACAGCTCGTCCAGAGGGTGCAAAATACAAAGATAAGAAGGGAAAGGAGACTTGAACAGAAAAAGCAGGATAATGAATTTCAATATTAGAAAAATCTGGGAGGTGGTGGGCTGAAGGGAGACAATGACAATGACAAGGAGTCTATGTAGATAAGGAATGCTTTCAAACTGATTGAGGTAGTACATGTACAATTCTGCTGGACGTGATAGAACTATGGAATGAAATGATATGTATTAATTCCCAATTAGTGATATATGTATATTTTTAAATCAGGGGGTTATAAAACCCCAAGTAGTTTGCATTTTGCAAAATTCAAGAGATATTTTCCTTCCACCTTTGAATTTTTAATTTTCAAAAGAGAGACAAAAAATGTGTCCTCTGTCTCTAGTCACCTAGGAATTTGTTCAGAATAGTTAAGCTTGTAAAAATAGATAACAGCTTGAGAGATGAGAATTCATAATTATTGAATCAACTTTCCCTGTTCCACAACAGAAATGAAACAACTACTCTAAAAGGAAGGAGGAGGATTTTGCCATGGCAACCTTTATACAATAGACCTATTCCTCACTTATCGACTCCCTCACTTTCTGACATTTTGCACTTATGATGATAGTAAAAAAATCTACTTTTGATCGAATTTTTTTCACATTGTTGACATATATCTAGTCCTATTGTACATCAAATTCTATTTTGAGGCTCCCTGTCTTTTAAGACCCTACATTACTGTGAAAAGGCAGCTGACATTGCATATGACTCCACTGCCCAGGATGGAGGAAGGGAAGGAGTTTCTCCGAGCTACTGAGGTAACAGGCAGAGTGAAGAGAGGGGGGGGGGGTGGAGCTCACAAGCGATGACTCTTTTACCTGTAGGTTCATGGTGCCACAGGGGTAAGGTCAGGACAGTGGAAGATAGTGTCCTGAAGGAGATCTGTTCTGATGGTCAGGGAAGAAGTGGGATCCTAGGGACTGGCTCCAGATCCTAGCACAGAGGAGTGAGAAGAATAGACTGAGACTTGGTGAGAAGGAATCCTGAGAGAGCGAAGTACTCAGGGCTATAGGATCCAAATTTCAGCCATATGTCATTTGTGCATTCTCTTACATTTCAAGGCTCCCTTATTAGCAGACACAGGTGACAGTGAGTCAGCCTGCCTGTGCAGGAACGGTGTCATCATGTTAATGAGCAGCAGCAACAGCAGTTAAATGTCAAGGACAGAGGCCAGGCTTGGCTACCACAGCATCAGCTATAGTTCCGGATTATCGATTCTCATAGAACATGGTGATAGAAGGGACAGGCTTGTCCATCAATGGGCATGGGTCAGCTAAGAGCTGCACAAAAGGCAGTGTATGTCCTTTGTGGCACCCAAGCCCTCTTGCCCACATATAGGGAGCCATCTTCCCCAACAAAGTCACCAATGCTGTTTCAAGGGTATGAGATGGTACCACCAATCCTGCAATACAGTGAGGGTAGGAAAGAGACCCTAGGGTGGGGTAATGAGAGGATGTCAGTACTTGTACCAGCTTGCCTCTGGAAGACTTATGTCCCTTTTCTGTGAGCATCAGTGAGAGCTAAAATATCTTGAGGTGACATGGAAAAACGAGAGGCAGCGGTGGCATGTGACCTCATCAGGGACATTATAGGAGGTTCGCAGGCCACATGAAGTGATTTGATCATTTTCCACTTCCACATATATTAATTTTCATATAATAGTCTGTGGAATCTAACCTTGTCAATAAATGAGGAAGGAGTACAATCCTACAAATACATTTGTATGGCATCTTGAAGATAATGGCTATAAAACCTGAAAGAAAAAATGTAAATTTTACTGAAGTAGCAGCAAAATGAAGGGAAAGAGATGTCTATACCCAAGTTCTTGAAATTCTCATAAAACTGGTGACTGATTCATGATGCTTTCTGAAATAATTTTAATTATACATCTAAAACCATCCATCACCACCACAGGCAGGACAGAAAGGCACAGAGCCATATACCAGCCATAATGAGATCTATTTTAAGCACCTCAACAATTAGTTTGCAATGGCTTCAAAGTTGAAAGCCAATGTACATTTCTATAAGGAGTACTAAGAGTTCCTTGGGGCGGAAATGTTCTGTTGAAGAAGAGGACACTGTGGTTTATTAAAGGGGACAGGGCTGTCATGTGAGGGATCCATGTTTCTGCACTGTATGTGTAGCACTGCTTCCCCAGCAAGGAACCTTTATTGTTTGAGCTTCCTATGGTGCTGCTATGTGTTTATCCCATATTTCTCCCATATAAATTATCATCATATTTAGTTTCCTATCATATCCACATGGACATAATGAACTTTTAATGAACTATGAATCGAATTATGGATAATGACCTGGATTCTGTCTAAACATCTCTTCTGCAATTCAACATTGAAGGTCTCCTGGGATTTGGAGACCTGATGTTAGGAAGACTGATTTGATCTAACCACCTACCTACATTTATGAACTAAAAAAAAAGTGCTAAGAGGATGCACCTAGCTGAAGACAGGCTTATATTAGGACTTGGACTTCATGATTAAATATAAATGGTGTTGAGATAGTTCTTTAACCCATTTCAAGATTCCCCTTTTTCTTGGCTTCAATTAATTTTCCTACTTTGCATTCGCCCTCGCTCAAACAGGCTTTATCGAGTGGAAGGATAGCTAGGTCCTGGGTTACTGCTCTGTCTCTCAATCTGTTTCATCATCTAAGTATTCAGCCAAGTCTGCATACTACAGAACAGTCTCTGCCTGTTTCTACAGCCCATCTAGTTTTCCCTATGTCTACAATTTATGAAATGCTTCTCCCTTTTATAATCATTTGAACTGCTGACCTTACTGGTTCACAGGTTGATTTCTGCTTCCATAAAACATAGACTTCCTTAGAAATCCAATGGGACAGGTCTACTCTGTGCATCAGGTTACTATGTGTCAGAGTCAATGCACTGGCACTGAACTTGAGTTTACCTTCTGGAGTTTAACATTGGCCTTCTAACAGCGATGTCAGCAGTTCAAACCCACAAGCCACCCAGATGGCAAAAGATGAGACTGTCCGATCCTCTATAGATCTACAGTCCCAGAAAGTCATATATAGAATCTTTATGATCGGATCCACATGATGACAATGGTGATTGCTCTTGTCGTTGTTGCTTTACCATCTGGTGACATAATAGATACAAAGCATTTTGCTCCAAATTAAAAGTTGACAGCTTGAACCCACTGACCACTCTATGAAGATTCTCAGTCTTAATAATGCTGTGGTGCAATTTTACTCATGGCTACACAGGGTTGCTATAAGTTACAATAAACTCAGAAGTAGTGATTTTACATCGAACAAAGAACGCTGGTACTAGTAGTTCTTTGTACTAGTTTTTGGAATCCTATATTTTGTGCATTTTGATTCATAATCTACATTGGAAAACTTTTAAGAGTTAAAGAAATCATTTCTAAGAACTATGTTAGCAAGTATAATCCAGGACAAGTCTAGGCAAGTCATTACACTGATAACTTGAGCTTTTGAAAAGGCAGACACTTCTTTCCACAACATAATCCACTGAATGGGGGTACATCTCTCCCAGATTCATGAAAGCTGGGGCACTCTCGCGTGAGAAGCTCCTTAAGAAAACAGTGGGAGGTATAAGCACTGACTGTTGGAAAACACATTCTAGCATCAGAATAAAGTTAAGAGATTAGCAGTAGCATTGGTGAGTGTCCAGTGGTGACAGGGTCAACATAAAAACCTATGACATTGTTCTTCTGATATGACGATACATGGGTATGGTGAGCAGTATACAAAGACAGTTCCCACTACACCTAATTTTTAAGAATTTATACGTTTGTGCAATCCTTTCTAAGAGTTGTGATAGCAAATGGGTTAAGAGCTCAACTACTAACCAAAGAGTGGTTGTTTGAATATACCAACTATTCCTGAAAGACAGATGTGACTGCAAACTTGTGAAAAGATTAGTCTTAGAAATATTATAGGACAGATATACTGTACCCTCTAGGATCTGTATGAGTGAAAATCAATTTTATGGCAAAAGATTTGGGTTTTTCTTGTTCTCTCCTTTCTTGAACTGGGCTGGCTTGTGACTTGCTTTGGTCATTAGAGTCAAGAGAGAGTGATACAGTGTCAGTTCTAGGTCTAAATCACAAAATACCTAGAATCATGTCAAAAATCCAGTTACTTTATTGGAAAGACCGAATATAGAGAGAGGTCCTGAAATAACAGAGTGGCCAAGCAGCCCAGTGTCAGATAGGTGAGGAATCTTGGTAATTCCAGCCCAGTCTCGTAAGTAAAAATCTGCCCTGTCAATGTGATAACAGGAAAAACGTCTTCCTAACCCCATCAACCCAAAAATTTTAAAGAAAGTATGTTTCTGAAAGTCACTAAGTACTGAGGTAATTTTTTAAATAATATTTTATTGGCATATCTTACTCATTCCAATAGGTCCCTTTCCTTCCCATACAGTTCTGCTGTTCAGTCCCATAGAGTGGGGCTATACAACCATTAATGCCATCAACTCCCCTCTCCTCACCCTATTTCCACATACACCTCTACTTCCCGCACCTCAGGAAATCTTTACTCTTACTGATGTCCCTGACGGGTCATCTGTCTTAACTACCAGGTACCAAGGGGTCATAAATGTACAAATGAATATAACACAATTCTTACATGACTAATGAGGTATATCACATATGGACTATTATCGTAAAGAGAGAAACTCTTAAAGAATTAGAAGATAGTTATGTGGTTCATCTTTACCACATTGCACCCTGGATTTATCCTCTGTTCAACGAGCCCTGTTTAAGAATTGTCTTGCTAGTGGACTTTGGGTCTCCACTACATCTAGTCTCCTTCATATCAATTTGAATGTGTGTGTTTCTTAACTACTGATATCTCTTCCTGCCGATACCTCATGGTCACACAGGCTGGTGTGCTTCTTCCAGGTGGGTTTTGTTACTTCCCTGCTAGAGGGCCACTTGTTCAACTCCAAGTCTCTCAGATCTCAAGCACAATAGCTTTTGATATCTGGGCACCATCCGTTTTCATCATCACATTTGCTTATGGGGAGAGAGAGAGAGAGAGAGAGAAACGTTGAGAGATTTTTCTTTTGTCCTCTTTGCCCACCATTATGTTTGCTTGTGGTTCACCTCTCAGAAATTCCTCTCAGATAAAGTTCACTGATCAAGCACACCCAGGAAAGCCACACGCTCCTCGCAGTACATTTTAAAGCTCTTACTATTCCCTGGTAGCTAACCTTGGCTCTGTGCTCACCTCCCTCTTTTCTCCCCTTCTGTGTCCAGCCGCAGTCTCCCTAAGACTGCCCATCCTGTATTTCTTATACAGATCAACACCAAAAACATGATGGTAATAAAAAATAGAAGCTTTTAAGAACTCATACAGATAGCCAAACAGGGATCATGACATTGCTGCATTTGCATCCAAAAGGCGAGTGTCCCCATAGATTCATGTCCCAGTTTCTATAGTCCAAGATGAAGCAGTTATGTTCTCCACCCCACCCCACCTTAGACTTTCAGTGTGACCTCCTTTGGACTAAGTCCCCCCAGTTCTGGTGTAGTGTCATGTGATGCAACCTGAATCAGAAATCCACAATTGGATTTCCCTGGGACTACATGACTGGCTTCCTATCACTGCTTTGTTGCATTACTGTACTGGGGTAATTTATCATACCGCAAACAACCAAAACTCTAGGTAGTCTTTGTTCCAGCATTCCTTAGTTAGTCCTATTTTGTGAGGATGATTCTCTAATCTTTCTGTTTCTATTCATTTGTCTTCCTTCCTTCTCTCTTAATTTACTGATGACTTTTTCTAAATTTAGGTTATGCCACATTTTTTACTTGAAGACAGAAGCTTACAAACCCTCATTCATGAGGACTCTCTTTTCACTTAAAAATTTTTTGTAATGTCAGTAAATTTTATTTTAGATACTGGCCTTAACTATTTCCCAGACCCCTAGCACCCTGCACCTGCTCCATTCTAGGAGCGTCAGGAAAACCGCTAAACATTTTACTGAACCCCGGAGGTGCCTATGGAATAACTTGTATTTTTCTCATAGCTTTCTATTAATCCCTAAATGTCCAGCTCCTCTTCTAGGTCGAGATGTACTGTCCAAATGGTATACTTACACAGTCATTCAACCTCATCCTGGTCCCTCTACAGCTTTCCAAATGCTCCTCATGGTGAAGGATCTGTGAGCACCCACACAGGAATCGCAGGAGGAAGCCTTAAATCCTAAAGTTTGGGACACGGAGATCGCCGGCTGAGCTAATTCCAGGGCAAAGCACTTGGATTCACCATGCACAAGTGAAACCCTGGAAGCCATCATCAGATCCCTCTGAGATGGAAGCCATAGATTAGTATTCCTGTCAGCTGCTGGTCTTAAAATGATATTTCATCACCATTCCAGGTCAAATGAGGAATCCACAAAGAACTCTGCCTCAGGCCCCTCACAGCCTCTGAGCCAGTGAATGTTTGTACCTTATGTTTACAATAAGCAAATGCTCATGCCTGTTGCATATTCTTATTCCTATACAGTAACACTAACCTATTCCAAGAGCACTGCCACTTTACAACCTTGCCATGATCTCAATTAAAATGTTCTGTTTGTCTTCAGATGTTCCCAGGTTGCAAAGGCCTCTGAACCAATGTGTCATCTCCTGGGCCACTGTCCTGAGCCCTAAATGAACAACCCCTTTCAAAAGGGTAGGAAGGGTGTGTACCCAAAGCCCCACATGGCCCCTTTTATCAGCAGGAAGTAGCTAGAGATGTCATCGGCCAATATCCCAAATATTTGGGTCCATATCTCTTCAGGAGGGATTGATAGGTAGCCAAAGCAGGAAAAGGGCATTCATTAGAGGTCAGATGATGGCACACTGCACAAGCTTGGCGATCCAGGTTTCCTGCCAGCAATGCTATAATTGGATTGGTTCAGCTGAGCCAGGTGAACGCAATGCATTGGCGTCGACCAGGGTTGTAAACCACACCTCCTCACAGGAGGATTGAACTGCTAAGTTGGTAGCTGGGAGAAGCTTTTTCCCAGTGGCTGACCTACTATATAGGACATCAGGCTGTAGCCCAGAGCATACTACATCCCTCCCTCAAGCAGTTTCCCAGCTGGCAGACTAGGGTGAAGGATTTCCTGGTTACCAATGTAAATCTGAAACTTCTTTAATTTTCAGAAAAATTGTTTGGATCACACACACAATTTTATGTAATGGGTACTTTTAGTAATAGCACTTTTAGTAGCTATTGATTGATAAAACACTACTGGCAAAAGTGATTAGAAGTTCAATAATCACTACAATGAATTTTGTATTTTATTCAGAATCTCATGTTTTCTATATATATACACTCATAAATAAATTTAAAATCCATGTGATTTTAAATCCATCCATTATCTGTTTGGTATTTGACAAGTTCAATACCTTTGAACTCTTTCCATAACTCCTCACCTTCACGGCCCAAGAACCACAAGGTAGGAGTCACTAATTTGGCACACACTTCTCCTTTGCCATTCCTTAGAGATAAAGTGGTTTTCAAAATGCACTGTTTCTAGGGAAAGAGAAACTCTCTGGAAATACTACAGCCCTGGGCAGATAAGATCACTGAGAAGCAGATATAATACCAACTAAATAAACAAAAGATTTCAAAGAAGTCAACCATCTTCGGAGAATAAAAAGAGGAAGGAATAACATTTTTATAGGGAAAACTGGCTCCTCTGTGACATCTGAGTAATGGAGCTAAAGCTGTGCATGGATTCCAGTTGTCAATGGACACATACCTTTCAATCTGGGCACACGGTCCCCATACCCTTGCTCTAGTAGAAGGTACCTATTCATACTCAAGTGAGGAGCCCTGGTGGGTTAGCATTGGGTTGCTAATGCAAAGGTCAGTTGTTCAAACCCATCCGTCACTCCATGGGAGAACGGTGAATCTTTGTCCTCTCCTAAACAGTTAGAGCCTTGGGAAGCCAAGGGGGCCAGCGTGCTCCCAGTGCTACAGGGCTGCAGTGAACTGAGATCAACTAGATTCAGTGGTAGCAAGTGATATAACCAAGTAGCCAGTCACGTGGGGGGAAGGCAGGCGGGAGGTAGGGTTAGTTCCTCTTGACTTGAGAGAATACTAGAATTCAAAAACTGACGTTTGGTGGGTGGGCATGGTTATCTTTTGCTGTATCCCCTAACATTTCTGATGTAGGAACAATGGTGGCAGAGAGGGTTAAAAATTGAGCTGCTAACCATAAAGTTAGCTGTTTGGAACTGCTAGATACTCTGTGAGAGAAAGATGAGACTTGTGAAGATTCCTGTGAAGAGTTAGAGTGTCAGACAACTACAGGGGCACTTCTAGTTTGTCCTACAGAGTCAGGGTTAACTCAATGACAGTAATAGCATTTCTGATAGAAACAAGGAAATAATTATGATAACTAAAAGAATAACTTCCTTCTTCATAATATACCCATTCACCATTCACGCTAAAGTGGAAAATTATTGTCTACAAAAAGTTAGGAACAAGTTTTTCTCTATGATTTATATGAACTTGGTATTATAGTCTTTAATGTACAGGTGTCTCTCTGAATTCATGCCAATAATATCATAGGTGCAGTGTACTTAAAAACAGATAAATAACACTTTCAAATAGTGGTTCTCAACCTGTGGGTCGCGACCCCTTTAGGGACTGAATAACCTTTAATAGGGGCTGCCCAATTCATAACAGTAGAAAATGTACAGTTATGAAATAATGACAAAAATAATTTTATGGTTGAGGGTCACCACAACATGAGGAACTGTAGTAAAGGGTCACAACATCGGGAAGGTTGAGAGCACTGCTTTAAGGGACTCTAAAAAGTACTTCTCTATTAGGGGAGGGGAGCAAAACAACAGCAATAATAGTCCTTCTCTATGATGGATGGATAGTCCAGGGCCCAGCACAAGTGCTGCAGCCTAAAGAAATATCCTAATCTGACTCAACATCTTCATACAAAAATATTTTTAGCATTGATAGTGTAAAATGATAATAATGGCATATTAGCAGTATGTTATACAGGTGGGAGAGATTGAGATTTTGCCTTCTTTTCTAAAAATTACAAATATAAGATGCCCCCCTCTACTTGCAGTGATTTTAATATGCAGATATTGAACTTATATCACCTTTGTACTCATCAGCTGTTGCAATTGCTGTGAAAATAATTCCATAAAACAAACTATCTCCCAAATGGTGTATCTATGTTCCCTGTCACTACCCACTCAGTTAATTTCAAATAGGCTCAAAACTAAAAATTGCAGATATCCTCAGGCTACAACAATCATCCTATTACTAATGATTAAAAACAAAAACAGAATAAGAAGAAAAGGAATCTTATTATTTTGACCACTGACAATGATTATGCTGTTTTTCTTTTTCTACTGAGACTCTGGACCTGCCTAGGAACCACTAGTAGCTTAAATAGGTGTAAGAAATTCAAATTTCTTGCAAAAATCTTTGAATAGTTCAGTTAACAAGTCAGTCAGCCATATGTGTCAAATGCCCAAGAAATCAGGCTTCATTAGCTAGTTTTTGACTTCATGTAGAGTTGCTTAAGGAATTCTGAATACAAAAAAATCTCATTCATCCTATATTCTCTACCACAGTACATCATAAGTTTTTCTAAACACCAGAACATAAAAGAAAATAGGAACTAATGAAGCCATAAATGAGTATACATCAAATACAAACACTGTGCCAGAACCCACCCTATTTATTTAATACTCAAAATAGGGGTTATCTTAATTTCCCTAGACTTATAGATTTTCATCTGCTTGCACCTTCATATTACGATCTTCCTTGGTATGTTATTCTTTCTAGGTCCTTTAATCCCTTTTATAAAGCATCTCACAGAAAGGATTAGGAATAGGACCAACTCTACAATGGCCAGATTTAACTGATCACAAAGAAAAACTCTATTTCCAAACAAGATGAGATTCAATACTATAGGAGTAAGGACGTCAATCTAGTTTTGAGGTAGACCCAACTTAACCCATAATAGTAATGGATAAAAAAATTTTCCTTGAAAGGGTTGCCTTTGATCAGTACAGGGATCTGTCCAATACTGTGAATGCAAGTCTGATGGCAAGGGGCCTATGGGTGAGAACTTTAACAAAGCTTTTTTTGTTTGTTTGTTTGTTGTTTGTTGGTTTATTTTTTGGGCATCACTGCCCTCTGGTGGTGGGAGTAGGAGGCCCAGGCTTTGCTCCTGTGGAGCCACGGCTGGAATTGAACTTCCATCCCAGTGGGCCGCAGTCCCGCACACAACCACTACGCCACCAGGGCTCAGCCCTCAACAAAGCTTCATGTGGACTCAAGTATCTTTAATATTTGCCATTTCCACATTTTAGGAGGGAATTTTGAATCCCAGCATTGTACAAGTCTAGGCAGCTAATAAATGGTAAATGATGAATCTGAAAGCAGTTCTGCTTAACTGCTTATGCCCTACTCAGATGCAAACAAGGGTTCAGTGAGACAACACATAATACTCATATTGTGTGGTAATATAGTCTAAGACAGATCTGAGGACATTCTTTCCCATAAATTGACCTACTCATAATTGACATTTAGTAACTTCCCATCAGCCAAAGATGCAAGCACCAGTCAGAATCATCTTTTGGAGCATTTCATTGTTATGTAAAAAATGCTAAACTTCCAGAGTTCTCCCTGTCAATCTATTAATAGTCTATAGACCTCTTTCCTTATTAAAGAATTACCAGAGCTTTCCTATAGCTTTGTAGTTCTCTTGATTATTAAAAGTGGTGTGTTTTGTCCAGGTGGGAGTTTTCCTATTGACTCAGCTGATAGAAAAATTTAATCTGGATCAGACATTCTCAAATTCAGAAATTATCACAAAGCTTATTCACTAATTATCATCTTTAATGTCCCTCACAAAGCCCTTAACTTTGGTTATTAATCAGTAAATATAAACTACATGAGAACAGATTTAGGAACAGATTGTGATGCATATAATAAAATCATTAAAACTCCCTGTAGTCAAAAATGAATCTTTTGGTGTGTGAATCTCATGCTTTGGGACCTTTGAACCAGGCTAAGAGGAAACACTTTGTCCTCATTCTGGAAAGCTAAGGTGCTTTTTGGCAATAGTTGGGGGTTGTTGATGAAGCCTTTCAAGATTCACTATCAAGTGGAAAGCTGCAGCGTTCAGAGACATTCTTTTGAGCTGATGAATGTGTGAAAGCATTTGCCTACAACAAATTTTGATATAGGGAACTGAAAACTTCAATCACTATTTCCCCTCAGATCTGAAGAATTTCTGCTTTCCCCAGATGAGCCTCAATAGTGTAAGGAAGGTGAACAGCGGTTGGGGTTGGTGCAAGCTGGAGGAGCCAGAATTCCTACCCAGTATTTTGGAAAGGGAGTTCTCTCTGCAGCATGGGATAGAAGTAGAAATTTAAGTGGTGTGCAGTCTCTAGTATTAGGCTTCAAACCCCTTAATGGCAGTTGCAAAAGATTCATAAGTTTGAGTTTTTTATGTCATTGTTAGTTGCATTCAAGCTGGCTTACTCATGGTGACCACATGTAAAACACACGAAATGCTATGAGTCATTACACAATCATTGTGCTGGTTACATAATCTCATGTCAACTTGAGGGTATTAAAATGCAGGGGTGGCGTCTACTTGTCAGTCAGGTCACAGCCTGATGATGCCTTCTGCTGGGTATGGTCTCCTCATGTGATACATCCTTTCCTACCTGGAGGGGCTCACACCCTCTCTCCCTTCACCTTCCTATTGAAGAGCCATTCTTGAACAGCCACATGGAAAACAACTGCTTCAGTGCTGCGATGCTTCCGTGACCATTGGATCCACAAGATTTTTCACCCATTGGCCGGTGATATTCCTGCATTTGGCCTCATTGCATGTGACTGTATGAGGCTGAAGAGGGAAATATGGGCTAATATCAGACTTATGGGCCAGTATCAGACTTATGGACTTATCTGGATTGGGGTTGGAATGTTTTATTAATATACAGTTGCTCTTTGATATAAATCTCTCTTACAAACATATAAGTGTCTCTGAATTTGTTTCTTTAGTTAACGCGGGCTATCACAATGATTGTAATACTTGAATCCATTGTTGTAGCCACCGTGAATTTTGAATGGTTTTTAACCCATTGGGTTCATATTCCAACATTATATCAGATGTTATTTTGTTGTGGTGTGCCATATTTCCCTTAGCTAACTTTTAGAAGTAATTGCCAAGCAATTCCTTTTAGCCTGTCTCAGGAAGTTTCACTTAAACTTGCCCACCATGGGTGATCCTGATGGTATCTTAAGTTCCAAATTGCATATTGCTTCATAGCAATATGCAAGCCAGATTGGTGCAACAAACTGACAAATGTGTGCTGCGATTCTATATATTTGTTTTGACTCTACATGTTGGCAGGATAGTTATGTTCATCTGAGCCCAGTTTAGGTGATCATAACTAGGATTAATCATGTTTCTGTAGTCAGCTAGGTGGATGGGCTGACATTGGCTTGTCTAGAATGGTCCTGTATACAATCACTGCATTCTATCAGATCAGTAAGGAAGATTAGCCAAGGCACGTTCTCAAAAGAATAATCTCAAGTAATTTTCAAACCTCTACTATGTCACATTGGCTTAAAACAAAATCGCAGGCCCAAATAAATCACCACTCATGCCCAGTGTCTAAGTGAGAGGAGCTGCAAACTCATGGGACAGAAGGTGGATATATCAAATGGTAGCCTTAGTGCATTAAACGGATGAGAAGGTTTTGTTTGGGTGTGGGGAGGTGTTAGGGACTCGGAGTTAAAGGGTTTGTAGGAAGCAAAGTCTTTAATATTTGTTAATTCAGGGGCAGCTATGACCCTCCTCCAGAGAAAGAAATGCCATTATGAGATTATACAATCAGTTAAATAAATGGGAACCATATAATTGGGATTATTTAATATTTATAGATGTGTCCTCATTAGATGTTACTGATTTCATTATATCCTGGAGGAGTCTAGAGGAGTCTAGAGCAAAGAAGCATATTGCTAATAAGCAATTTAATCTTTCAGTGATATAGATCTATTTTTAGCATTTCTGAAGCTTACAACATTTAAAAGTACCAACCTAGACAGAAAATATGAATACTGACTTTAGCATAACAAAATTTCTCACGGCATCTGTAATTATAAATTAGGCTACTCAAAATAATGGTTTACTATAATGATATAAAAGTGGCATGGTGTACAAAGGTTATGAGAGTTGCATGGTGTTCATCATCAAAATGAACATTTCAATATATATGTTGAAGTACAATATTGTCTGTGATTTAATATTATCTATATGCCAACAAAGAAGTTGAGGTAATTATCCAACTACTATTCAAATAGTCACACCAACTAATTAAGCTGGCAATGAAGAAATATAAGAATTCTACCAAATTCTTCAATCTCCAATTGATCAAACATATAATTATAATATCCAAATGCATTGATAATTATTGACTATTGGAATGCATACGTGAACAGGAAAGGAATCAATCAGTGTGGCTATCAGAAGAGACTCTGAAGCTTTCTTTTGAATTTAGATTAGCTAAAGCAAATGAAAGAAATGAGGAAATGAAAGATCTGAAGATAACATGCCAAAGGGCAACCAGAGACGACAAAGTGAAGTAGTATATATACATAAATGTAATGTGCAAAGACCTGAAATTAGAAAGGCAAACAGGAAGAACAAAAGCTGGTATAAGGAAAAATATAAATATGCTTTGAGTTGTAATATTGAAGAACTTTAGGGGAAGTGATTCAGGAAGCATCAAGGTAAGATAGAAGGAACACACCAATTCCTGGCACTAAAAAGAATGGGTCAGCATTTCACCAGTCAATATAATCAAGAGCCAATTATAATAAAGGAAGAAATCCAAGCTGCACTGAAGGTCTTAGTGAAACAAAGCTCCAGTAACTGATGGAATATCAGTTGGAATGTCCAAACAAGCTGGGGAAGCCCTGAAAGCACCCACTCAAGGACTCCAGGTTCTTCTTGCTTTCTGCAAGCAAGCTTGTGCTATCTGCATTTTGAGGGTGGTTTATGAGTCTTCCTTCTACCCTCCAATACCACCTATAGTATATCCCAGTTTATACAACCATTATGCAAATGTAGTTGAGAATTTATCTAATCTCTGTGCTAAGAAATTTGGAGGATTAACCAACTGATTGAAAGAGATTCATATTTGTGCTCCCTTCAGCAGCACATATACTAAAATTGAAAGAGATTCATATTTATATCCATTCCAAGGAAAGGAGATTCAACAGAATTAAGAAAATATTTTTCAACCTGTTGTTCCAAGATGAAAATGCAACATACCAGCATGAAGTAGGGAACCAATAGAGAGGTCTGAGGGGCTGGCCCCAATCCCAACTATGTGTCCACAGTCTCCCCTCCACCCAGAAGAATTTACTTCAGAAGACAGCACTGAAGTCAAAGCGCAGAGAGAGGGATATGTCTGATCAGAGCACATAGGAACAAATGAAGAGGGAGGAATAGAAAGTGGAGCAAATCTTGGCCCACCAAGCCTTGAGGATAATATCCCTGCTCAGAACAACCAATACACAGAGAGGAACATATGACCGGCCCCACTGAGTTAGAACATCCCTCACTGACCCATAACCTTACAGGAGACAACACTGAAGACACAGTGTGGGAATTGCTCCCCATCTGACACCACCACACCGAGGCAAAACACTAAGGGTGAGCAAAAGAATAGGAAGGGAAGCACAGCAAGGAAGGTCCAAGGAAGAATGAAAAATAGACATTGAGGCCAGGGCATGGCACCTCATTAGACTTGACCAGAAAACACTCCTAGAGGTCAACAAACACACCTTTATCTACTTGCTGGCTTTTCTTTTCTTTTCTCTTCTTTTTTCATCATTGGTTTTGTTGTTGTCATTGTTGCTGTTGCTTTCTTTTCTTTTGTTAGAGGAGAAAACAATGGGACCAATGGTTCTGGGGGGATATGGGAGAGGAGAAGGTGGGGGGAAATAAGTGGTCTTACCAAATCCAGAGACAAGGAAACTACAAGTGATCCAAAATCAGTGGCAAGCAGGGTGTAGGAAGCCTGGTAGGTTTGAACAGGGGCAATGTAACTGAGAGAAATTACTGAAACTCAAATGAAAGCTGAGCATGATAGTGGGACAAGAGGAAAGTAAAAGGAAATAGAGGAAAAAACTAGGAGGCAAAGGGTATTTACAAAGGTCTTAATACAGGAATGTACATATGCCACTATATTTTTATATGATGGTGGGGAAATAGATCTATGTGCATATATTTATATGTTTAGTATTGACGTAACAGATGGATATTGGGCCTCTGCACAAGCACTTCCTCAATGCAACAACAGTTAGTTCTATTAAACTAGCATTCCATGATGATCACCTACCAGACAAAATTGCTGAAGACAAATAGGTAGATAAACAAATATCATGAAGGATGATGCCCAGATATCAAAAGATACAGCATCTGGGATTTTAAAAGCTTGAAGGTGAACTTTGGCCATCTAGCTCAGAAGTAACAAAGCCCACGTGGCAGAAGCACACCAGCCTGTGTGATCATGAGATGTCAGAGGGATCAGGTAACAGGCATCAAAGAACAAAAAATCATATCATTGTGAATGAAGAGGAGTGTGGAGTGGGGACCTAAAGTCCACCTGTACGCAACTGGAGATCCCCTTACAGAAGAGTCTCAGGGATGAGATTAGCCAGTCAGGGTGCAGTATAGCAATGATGAAACATACAACGCTCATCTATTTCTTAAACTCTTCCTTCCCCCTACTATTATGATCTAAATTTGACCTTATCTATCTGGCTAGACCAGATTATATACACTGATATAGATAGGATCTGAAAACACGGGAAATCCAGGACAGATGAATCCTTCAGAATCAGTGGTGAGAGTGGAGCAAAGGTGAGGTAGAAAGAGGGAACCAATTACAAGAATCTACATATAATCCCCTCCCTGGGGGATAGACAATAGGAATGTGAGTGAAGGGAGACTTTGGACAGTGTAAGACGTGACAAAATAATAATAATTAATATATTATCAAGGGTTCATGGTGGGGGCAAGGAGATGGGGGGCAGAATGAGGAGCTGATGCCAAGAGATCAAATATAAAGCAAATGTTTTGAAAATGATGAGGGCAATAAATGTACAAATGTGCTTGACATAATGGCTGAATATATGGATTGTGATAAGAGCTGTATGAGCCGCCAATAAATCTATTTTAAAAGACCATTCAAACAAACATAAAGAAAATATCATTAATACCACATGCAAAGAAAATTTGGTGTGTATCAGCCAACAACAGTAGGGGAGCAGTGTAGCTACAGGGAACTGTCAGATCCTCAAGCTAGGTTCAGAAGAAAATTTAGCTGATGCCAGATGGTTCTGGTCAATACTAAAGAATGGGAATTCCAGGACACTTCATTGTAGCCTTGTATGATCAATATAAGGAACAAGAGACAGTCATTTTAATAGAAGGAGGGAAAACTGCATGGTTTAATATTGGAAAGGTGTCGATCAGGGATATGTTCTTTTACGATACCTATTCAATTACTATGTTGGGTAAATCATGTAAGATGCTGGAGCATATGAAAAAAAGGGTGAGGATTGGAAAAATACTCATTAGCAATACAAACTTGCCTCCTGAAAGCTAGGAGAATTTGAAGATTTGATGAAGAATATCAAGGACGTTAGCTTTCAATATGGATTGCAATTCAATGTAAAGAAAACAAAACTCTTTATAACTGGGCCAAGAGAACATCATGATAAAGAAAAGATTGAAGTTGTCAATGATTCCATTTTGCTCTGATCCCCAACCAATTCTCATGGAAGCGCTTGTCATGAAATCAGACAATGTATTGCATTGGGTAATTCTGCTTAACAAGACCACGTTAAAGTATTGAAGAGCAAAGATTTCACTTTGAAGAGTAAGAGTTGTGATGGATCCAACCAGGTACTTTCAATTGCCACATATGTGTGTGAAAGTTGAACAATGAATAAGAAATACTGAAAAAAAATTGTTGTATTTGAATTATGGTCTTGGTGAAGAATATTGAAAATATTGTGGGTAGCCAAAAGAACAAACACATTTTGGAAGAAGTACAACCATTATGCTGCTTAGATGATTGTGAGACTTCAGCTCATATACTTTGTACATGTATGCTCTGATGCATACAAGGAAACTCTAATCCCTGGGAAAGGACATCATGTTTTGTAAGTGGAGAGTCAGCTAAAAAGAGGAAAGCAGTCAAGGAGATGGGTGAAGATTGTGACTACAACCATGAGTTCAAACATAACAATGATTGTGAGGAGATGCCAGACTGGAAAATGTTTCCTTCTGCTGTACTGAGCCTGAACTGATTTGACAGCATTTAACAAGTTTCAGTTCTACGGTTCCTGATTTTCATATCTTTAAATGTATTACCTGTTATTACACTCAAGTAGCTTTTGCATTATAGGAAAAAGTAAAACAAAGGTAAGAACAGTGTAAAGAAAGGAGAAAGTTAAGTAGGTAGGCAGATTGATAAATGATAAGATGATAAACAGATAGATTGCTAGATAGAATCACCTTCACTTCTCAAAGCTCACTTTCTTACAGCTGATGATACCTGTTTCATTCTTGAGTCCCAATTCTTTTAAGGATACAGGTGGTAGAGTCATATCTTTGAAACCATAGGGAACATAATGATAATTCCAAGAACACTTTTCATCCCAAAATACAGAGCCAAGTCCTCCTGCCTTTCAAGCTCAGCTATTTTATATACTGCATCTAAGAGTCCAGTGCCAACCTATGGAGTTCAAATTCTTTTAGGGTGAATTTGGTTGTCTGCCCTGCAATTCTAATATATGGCACCATCTCCAACAATAGCTTCAGAAATTGTATTCTTGATTTTCCCTTCTTCCACACCTCCTTCTCAGTCTATAGATCAAGGTCAAGCTTGGAAAACATGTGCTTGAGACATTTTCCTCCTCCAAGAACTTTTATTTCTACAGAAGCAGCCAGGGGACAACCACAGTGAAAAAGGGGACGACCTTGTTTTCTGATGAATGATATTTTTGTGGGCACCCAGCCTCCCTCAACTTCTTATAATGTTAAGAACTGGAGATATTTGGAATCATTTGTTAGAACACAAACATTAAATTAAAAAATAAAACTGATTTTAAGTTTTCATTCCACTCAGAATGTTTCATATGAACAGGAAAATTTTTCTAGATGGTTTTGCTTTAAGGTTAATGGCATAACAAACCTTAAGAACTTTGCTGTTAAATGACAATATTCTAAAGGAACTGGTAAAACTATGGTTATTTTTCAGCAGATGTCTCACAGAAGCTCAGCTATAATAGAGTAGCTATTTTTATGAGGATGATAAAGGGTTCATCACTTCTGCTGCTTCCTGGCTAAAGAGGAGTAGACAAAGTACTTTCTCCATATTCAGTGGGAAGTCAGGTCTATAACCTTGAGGAACCAGGATAAAATCAGGGAGCAAGTACTTCACCCCACTAACCTTATATTCCTAGAAGGTAAGCTGGGAGTGATGGAAGAGAAAATCTTACAAGGCTTTTATGTTGATTGACACAGAAGTCTCTATCATAGGACCTAGGGACACAGGACCACAGCCTCAAGGGGACATCAGGGTCAGCTGGCACAACACAGCACCCCTAAAGTTCTACAACCTACTTTGGTGAGTAAATACTATGGGCCTAAAAGCTTGTGTGATGCCATCTAATGTGCAACTATTACAATCTCCCAATTCAGAGGAAAGAAGAATGGGGGAAAAAAACAGATGCATAGGAACAATTAATTCAAAGGACTAATGGACCCTATCATCCTCCTTCTCTGGAGACCAAAAGCACTAGACTGTGTTTAGTCACTGCTTTGAAAGGAATCACAATTACAAGGTCTTATATAGAGGAAAATGTGGAACACAACTCAAGTCACCAACGCCAGCTTTATAGCTGAAATCCCTCTTACTATGGTCCTTAGCCACTTTTCTAGCCTAGAAATGAGCTTTCTAGCATGGCTCCATTATCAACAGAACAACAAATATTTCTGTAAAATAAACAGCAGCTCCAGGGATGTGCATACTCCAAAGAGCAATCACCTTTTCAAGATTAAAAGCAGCACTTATAGGGTCCCTATGAACCATGATTGACCCAGGGACAGTGTGGCAGTCATGTGCTTATGCTAATTTTATGATTGAAATGTAGGGGTGGAGTCTAGCCTATTAATCTGGAGATAGCCATTGAGTAGCCAATGAGGCCTCTATGTGGGAATGGCTTTCTCCTGAGACTTCTGGGAAATCTCAGGATATTTCCCTCGTGAAGATGAGAAGCTATTTTCCCCAGCTGTTGGGAGTTAGTCCCAGAGACGGTTAATCACAGACAAGCTGGCAGCATCCGAGAAGCTGGAGGAGCCGGCAGAGAGACCAGACAGCTTTGCCCTGATGGAGCCAAACCTCTGAAGCTGGAGCAGCATGCTGTTGATGAACCCTGAGCCCTGTAAGCGAGGAGCCATGGGGAGACCCCTGTCGGTGCCGGGACTCTGTACCCACTGACCTGTGACTTTATGAGTCAGAAGGACACTTTATGGACTGATTTCAGGCATATGGGTTAATATGGGACTTGTGACTTTGAACTGGACTGGGCTGGGATGTTTTCTCAATGTCCTGTTCCTCTTGAATATAAACCCATTCCTTATATCCATATGCATGTCCTTAAATTTGTTCCTCTAGTCTACCCGGACTAACTGAGACAGTAAGCTGGGTTTGGGTTTTATTTGCCCAACAACAAAGTCAAGAGGAGGGCTTAGATAAGAAATGAAGGGGAAATATAAAGCGGAAGTGGCATGAAACAAAATATATGTCAACTTGTTCATGGAAAACTACTCTGTAAACTATCATCCAAATCACAATAAAATAAACAAAGATAGTGCCTTATGATATGCCTGCAAAATAGAAACCACTGAACAACCATGAAAAATAATCAGCGCTCCTTACATAAACCTTAAACATTTGGGCTGAGTCCCGGTGGCATAGTGGTTGTGCGCGGGACTGCGGCCCACAAGGGAGGTTCAATTCCAGCAGCAGCTCCACAGGAGCAAAGGCTGGGCCTCCTACTTCCACCATCAGAGGGCAGTGACGCCTAAAAAAAATTAAATAAATATAATTTTTTTTAAAAAACCTTAAACATGCTCTTAAACATGACTATTGATAAAAATGTATTTGTTAGCTTAGTATATTATTTAATGCTCATCAAAATCTTCTAAATATGAGGGGGTACCCACAAAAAATCAATGCTCATTTGTATTGTTGATGTGTGGGGATAGTCCACATGTAATTTGTTCCATCAAGTCAGACTGTTAATCAAGCTTTCTATTTAGAAGCTGAAAATATTGTGTAACAAGGTGAGACAAAAATAAGGCCTGAATTTTGGCAGACAGAAGACTGGTTTTGCCACCACGACAACACATCTGCTCACTAGTTTAGTGCACTAGTTTGTGGCAATGAATAGCATGCCTCTCTTGCCTCACGCACCTTACTCACCTGACCTCATTCTGTATGACTTTTTTTTGTTTTTGTGAATGCAGAGGGACATCAAAGGACAGAGAAGAAAAAATGCTGTCCAAGGAGAGGAGAATGAAAAATGTTCATTCCAAGAATGGAATCCCAGTTTTGAAAACTGAATTAAGTTCAATGGAGAGTACTTTGAAGGTGATAAGTTTGAAAAAAAAAATTAAATATGTAGTTTTGAAGAAAATTCCATTTTCTTTTGTTGGGATACCCCTCATGTACACTGTTATTATGCTCAGTTAGCCAAAGGGGGTCTTGAGTTAATGAGGATTTATTGTTTGAACCCTAGCCTACCTCTATCTTTATTAGCCTGCCTTTACACTCACATAGTATAGTTCAATGCTGAACTTAAATGTGAGTTTCTCTTTCCAGTCTTATAATCTTACAGTTTATAAATTGAAAGTTGGGGAAATGCAAGAGAAGGGGGTTCCCCAATAAAGCAAAGTGCAGCACTAGTTAATAACTTGATAGTAAGAAAAATATATGTAACCATGGGCATTGAAAATGGAAATTATAACAGTCTGGAACCATTTAGTATTGGGCATAAGTCAATACCATTTTAAATTAATGCTATATTAGAAGATAGTATAATAAATAATTATATATTAATGATAATAAATCATCAAAAGAAAGTCAAATTATTTTGTTTCTTCTGCTTAGAAAATGGGAGATGTTTGAAATTTTTTAAGTAAGACCATTTCTAACCTGATGGCAATTAAGGAGTAAACTTCAGTGATAAATGAAAAATGTTATCCTTATGCTCTATGCCACTTTGATTAGGCCACGATAAGATAGAGACTGGCTCTTATCTTACAAATCAAAAGGATTCAAGCAGGTATGATTTCAAAGGAGAAAACTCATATACAAAAGGGACAGACAAAAGTTGAGGCAAAGAACCGTGGAGTATAGACACTTCAGGGCCTCAAACTTTATTGAAGGCTGGCTTAAATACATTCCATGCACTGTTATGCTTACCCTGTATCATAAGACAAGATTACACAAAAAGACAGTTCACTATTCTTTGAAGCTTTACAAAGAAGCATTACCACATCAGTCAAGTTACTCACAGGAGGGAGGTGGGATACGTTTGGGAGCATGAAGTAACAAATACATTTGTAGACTACTGCCATCTACAACTTTAGCCAGGGAACAGGAGGCAAGTGTCCATTTATCTCAGCAGAGATAGGCCAGTTTTTGCTTCACCAGCTCTCATGGACGAGCCATCAGCATTCTCCCATGGGCCAGGATCTGTGGGAAGTGGTGTTCCTGCCCCATTTGCTTAAGAAGTCTAAGAACCCTCACTCATGATATAATCTAGCACAGTACAATATGCTTCATGATGGGATCTTCCATGAAGCTGCCAAACAGCTGAGGGGGTTGGAGAACAAGATGGCAGAGCAGAGCCCCCTTTTTTAATCTGTTCACAGTCTTGACCAAGGTTTCATTTGGGGGGTGGCATCCTCTTAGGATAGCTTGACAGTGTGAGGAAACTAGCTCACGTCCACCTCCGGATCTGAATCCTACAACTGGTTCATCAACCTCCTGTTTACATTGCCTGCAGATCCCAGGAACCATCAGCAAACCACTGGCCTTGGATTCATTCAGTTGATTCATTGGATACATTCAGCTTTGCACCCACCAGTCTCTGGTCTTCCTGCCTGACATTCCTGCTTCTTGTTCATCAGCTCTTGCAGAGACAGGTGTTAGGAGAAGCCTCCAGCTTACTCTAACTTACTTACTGACCCACAAAGTTGAACCAGATTGAATTTACCCAGTTCTAAAACTCTATGAGACATTTCTTGATATAACTTTCTTTATATATGCATACAAGTGTCACTGAGTTTGCTTCGCTAGAGAAACCAGCATAACACCGATGCTAAGGAAAATCACAACAAACTATAAGGTGAGCAACTTCATTAGAAATTCTCTAGTCCAATTCTTACATTTTGCAAGGAAGGAAACAAGAGACCCAGAAAGATTAAAGATTGCTCAAAGTCACACAATTAATTAGTACCAGAGTGTGAATGTGGCTTTTTTAAGTGTTACAGACATGTTCAATTTATTGATGCTGATTGGTAATGATAAATTTCAGTTTGGTTTTTAATCCTCCTGTACATTAGAATATCAGGAAGACCTTTTTAAAATCTTAAAGCTTCAGTATCATCAGACTTCATTTTTTTTTGGGGGGGGGGTGGCCATTACTGCCCTCTGGTAGGAGTGGGAGGTCCAGCCTTGCTGCTGCTGGATTTGAACTGCCAAGCCAATTGGCCGCAGTCTCACACTCAACCACTATGCCACCAGGGCTCAGCCCCCAGACTTCATTATTTTTAAAGCTCCCCAGTGATTCTGGTGTGCAGCCAAGATTGAAAACCACTGAGTTAGATCAACAATTTTGTACCAAATTCCCTAGGCTGGGCCTCCGAATAAGGATAGCATAGATCTCACCTTTTCAATGCTTACACCTGGCAGACACAAGCATGTGAACAGATCAGTGAAAATCAATGTGATGGGTGTTAACATAATGTATTATGGGAACTCAGAGGAAGGGGTATACACCCTTTAATTCAGTAGCTCTGAACCATAGTGGCACATGGGAATCCCTTAGAGATCTGTTGAAATAATCAGAAACTCTAAAACAACCCACATTTTTAAGAGCTCCAAAAACTTGGTCTGATGCTTTAGGCAAAAGTGTTCTGCCAAATCATTCCACTGAACTACAGGTCTTTGTCTTGAGAGTCATGTCACATTTGACCTTGTAAAGCATGAGAGAAGAGTGTTCATGCAGGGGTAATAAGCACAGACATGGAGACATGAGACAGCATGGAATGCTTGAGAAATGACATGTAAGTCAGGGCATCCAAGGGGCTATTGAGATCAGGCAGCAGACAGGAGATGGAAAAAAACCGGAGCACAATGGTTTGACATGATATATTTAGAAGCTTGAAGTTTATCCTGTGGGCTAGCTTTTCATTTTGCATCCCATTAGCTTAAAAGTTATATATACCAACATAATTTATACTGACTATATGCATCTATCAGTCTCACTAGCTAATGTCTGCAGGCAGAAACTGCACTTCAGGAAAGGTTTTTTTTTAATAATTAAAATAATCATCTAGATAAGTTCTGCATTGTTGTTGCTGCTGTATTTGTTGTTTTGACATACTTTTTCTTATTTGTTTATTTTAAATGAATCATTTTCTAGGGGACTCATACAACTCCCATCACAATCCACACAAACATCAATTATATGCAGGCCACATTTACACACTTATTGCCATCATCACTCTCAAAACATCCTCCCTCCCTCCAGGCCCCCAGTATCAGTTCCCTATATTATCCTTCCTCCTCCCTCCCCCTTGAGCCCTTATTAATTTACAAATTGTTATTTTTTTTAAAGATCTAATTAGGTCATTACCACTTTTGCAACCTAATGTGGCTAATAAAGAGCTTGGACCAAGGGAAGGCAGAGGTCTAACTCCTGCATTGTCTTATTACTATTTCTTTTTCAGTCACTTGTCCATTTGCGAGGTGCTCATTCAGGTAATATTCGCTGACATAATCTATAATTCTAATCAAGCATGTTCATGGTACTTCTATGACTTTGCATTAGGGAGCTGCTTCCCTCCTTCTGCATGGCCTCCCCTCCTCATATGACGCATGACTTGCTAACCCATGGTAGAGAATGATGACCAGCATCATTTCCTAATTCCTTATAGAAGATGGTAGTACAGCTTTAGGGTTTTCTCTTAATTCTTTAGAACCTTGTGTTAGTCTGGGTAGACTAGAGGAACAAATTTCAATAGACACGCATATGGATATAAGGAATGGGTTTATATTCAAAAGGAACAGGACATTGAGAAAACATCCCAGCCCAGTCCAGCTCAAAGTCACAAGTCCGCTATTAACCAATATGCCCGAAATCAGTCCATAAAGTCTCCTTCTGACTCACGAAGTCACAGAGCAGTGGGTACAGAGTCCCGGCACCAACAGGGGTCTCCCCATGGCTCCTTGCTTCCAAGGCTCATGGTCCATCAACAGCATCCCTTGGTGGCAGAAGCAACTCATCGCTGGCAGAGGCCTCCATGTGGCTGCCCCAGCCTCAGAGGTCCGACTCCATCAGGGCAAAGCCATGTGGTCTCTCCACCGGCTACTCCAGCCTCCCAGATGCCGCCATTCTGTGTTGCCTGTGATTAATCATCTCTGAGAATAACTCCCAACAATTGGGGAAGATAGCTTCTCATCTTCATGAGGGAAATATCGCGAGATGTCCCAGAAGTCTTAAGTGAAAGCCATGCCCACATAGGGGCCTCATTGATTACTCAATGGCTATCTCCAGTTTAACAGGCTAGACTCCACCCCTACATTTCAATTATAAAATTAACATAAACACATGACTGCCACAAACCCCAAAAACACACATCCATAAAATTAAGTTAAAAAAACTATTACTACAAAAATAAAAGAAAAATTTGTGCTAGGCAGGGTTCTCTGTAGAAGCTAAACCAGTGACGTGTATATATGTTTATACAGAGGCAGGTTTATATCAAGGAAATGGATCACACAGTTGTGGAGTTGGGCAAGTTTCAAGTCCATGAGTCAGATGTCAGACTGAACGTTTCTCAAGAAGCTGTAGTATCTTATGAATTCAAGATCAGCACTCAGATGATGGGCTTCTGCCGGTAAGGGAAAATAAATCTAAAGTCAGCAGATAAGATTGCAGGCAGCTGGTAACTACAGCGATTGGCAAGCCTTTGACTCAAGTCCAGAGAACCAGAGTCAAATGCAGGATCCAGCCCCAGCAAAAATCAAGCAGGTCTTTACTATTTATATTAGAAGCAGGCCACAATCTTGAGGCATTTTCCTCATAGAATTTACTAAATTTTAATTGCTACACTACTGATAATCCTGACCCAAATAAACTGACAGAGAATCTTCATTGTTTTACTCTTATTGAATAAAAATACCAAACATGGAACCAGTGTCTTTCAATTTGTCCTCCATCTGGGTCTATATATTTCTGAAGTCAACATTTCTATATCTCTAACAATCCCATAATGAATTCTGTGCTATCTAATTTATACTACCTCACAATAGCAGTTTGGGGGAAATGGAATGTCAAATCAGGTTCTTTTGCAATCGTCTTTAGTTTAACGAAAAAAGAAATCAGAAGGGGAAGGATCAGGTGGGTTGGGTGGATGACAAAAGAGTTTCCAATGAAATTCTCATAGGTCAGCCCTGCTACCTTCAGAGGATGAACTGACACTTTCTTGTGATGGACAAGTGGCACGACTTCCCCGACTTTTTTCTGACCTTTTTCAGTTTTCCATTTCCTTATAGCTTCTTCAAATAATATAGTTTCTGCTGCTGTTGAGTGTTTTCAATGTGAGCCTAGCTCTAGTGACTTTATCGGACAGAGTAAATTGGTTTCACAGGTTTGCTGAAACTGTTGCTTAAGTGCTGTGCCACTAGAGCTTCCTATACATTGTGTGTGTGTATAAGGGGGTAGGAAACATTTCTTGAGAAAATAGAATTAAATGATTGTCATTTTTCCACAAACCATTTTTGAAACCCTCTCATGTAACCAAGTCATGGTATTTTTCAGTCATCCCATATGCATACAAAAGTTGGACATTAAATAAGGAAAGCTAAAGAAGGATTGATTAATTTGTATCATGATACTGCTGGAGAATAATGAAAATAACATGGACTGTCAAAAGAACACACAGGTCAATCTTGGAAGACGTACAACCAGAATGCGTCTTAGAATCAAAGTTTATAAGTCTTTGTCTCATTTACTTTGGACATGTTATTAGGGGAGTCTAGTCCCAAGAGAAAGACATCATGCTAGGTAAAATAGAGGGGCAATGAAAATGAAGAAGCTCCTTGAAAAGATGGCTTGAAAGAATGGCTGCAACAATAGGCTAAAACATAACAATTGTGAGGCTGGTTCAGGACTGGCAGTGTTTGGCTCTGTTGTTCACAGGATTGCTATGATATGGAACAGACTCGATGACATCGAACAACATGTAGTCAAGACCAAACCTACTCTCATCAAATCAATTCTTATTTGCAGGCTAACTCCTGTTAGGGTTTTCAAGGCTGCCCATATTTACAGGTACTATTGCCTCATACTTTTTCTTCAGAGTGGCTAGGGAGTTTGAATTGCCAACCTTGCAGTTAACAGCTCAATGCATACCTGACAGCACCAGTGAAGCTCAATGTGTGTGGGAAGCCGAAGGCTGTTCCCATCCCTGAGTGACCCCTTTATTGACCTTTTGTATTGTTACGGCTTGCGGGCAAGATAACCATTGAATCCATGGGTTCACCTAATTAGCATGCAGACCTGTTTGAGAACTGCTTCCCGCCATTCACCCACCCGCCCCCCCCCATCGTTTTTTTGAAGCTATGTGTATGATTGGCTGATTATCCCTACCCATCATTTCCATAAGTTGTACCTCCCCTTCCTGTTGCTAGCCTATATGAACCCTGCCTTTTGGCTCAATAAACGAGACTTGATCAACATCCTGTCTTGTCTCCATTTCTCATGTCTCTTGCCCTCTCCATTCCCAGTCCCCCTTTCAGGAACCCACATGGACTGATCGAGGGTTGGATCAAATGTGTATGTATGCATGTGTGTGTATATATATTATAAAATGTAATATAAATATTGCAATATAATCTATATATGTACATAGAGTGTGTGTATGTATGTGTGTGTGTGTGTGTGTATATATATATATATATATATATATATATTCTAATGTTTTCATGTAACCTAGCCAGTTTTGTGTAATCTCTTTGGAGAACACAGTATATGGTGATAGATGATATACCCAAAGTTGTTTTAGGATCAGATTGAAGCTTTTCAAAAATCACAAATTGCACTTACAACTTAGGGCTTCCAGTGTTGTTGGCAAAGGTCAAAGGGAGAGAAGATGTGGTTAAGGATGACTAAGAGAGTGAGATCAAGAGTGAAGGACAGCCCAAGCACTCTAGAAACATGGAAAAGGGGCAGTTGTCTGGGCCGATTGACTGAGATGTGAGAGAAAAGAGAAGATGCAAGCGAACCTCCACATTTCCATCCATAAAAGCTCAAGCTACTAAATCAAGAGCGTGAACAGCACTGGAAAAACTCTCAGTAAGAGGCCATGCATTAACCATCACTTTCAAAGCTTTCAAGGCTTTTACATGGGCATTCTCTCTCCTTTTTTATAATTCGTCCATTTATTAAGATTGGTAATAAAGTCTATGCAAATGCAGAGAAGCTCATTCTTCATATTTACATACTAAGCAGACCAAGCCCTCTTCTTTGCACCATCAATCAGGGAAAACTAGCTCTTTCCACAACTCCCTACACTTCAGAGAGATTTAAACCTTGAGACACAAGCAAAGGAGCAGAGGAGCCTCTCCATCAGTATCCATGGCCTACCCACCACGACACCAGAAGCCCTGGCGATGCATTGTACATTTTTCGTTTTGCTATGTCTGCCTGGTTTGTCAGAACTCAAATTTCTTTAGCACTTGAACTGCTGTCATCCCAGTAATGTTATTCATTTTAGCCATGGCGCCCTGTGCTATATCACAAACACAGGGCATGATACATACCATTCCAGGAAGAAATTGGCAGAAGAATATCTTCCTCTATCTTGGGAGCAATTACCCACTTTCCCTTTATTTCCCTTCTTTTTTTCCCTGTGACACATAATGTGCACCGTTAGTATACAGTTGCACTGAGTTATGGCACATTAGGTATTTTTATCTTAGAAAGACTAAAGGTCAATACCATGCCTTAGAAACTCAATTCTGCTATCTTGAAGTGAGATGAAAAATGTCTCCCTTAAATATCATAACATATTAACATATCATATTAACATATTTTAGATAAAGAATATAATTGCATTATATTCTGAAAATTATATGTGAAACCACTTATTTAGGAGCTATATGAAACTCCTAAGATGATGGACAAAACTGAGGCAGAAGGTCCGCCTGACAAAAGGAAAAAGAGCATTTTCTACTTCTTCAAGCATTTCTGCAACCACATAAAATGTGTCTTTCACACCTTTGAAAGAATTGTGAAATATTTTGTTGGATTTCCACCTCATCTGCGAGGTCAAGTATGAAATCTGTGAGATAACACAAATGTGACATCGATTGGCATATATGTACATATCGGATGTCAAGAGTGCAAATTTGCAGGCACACATGTCCTCCAATACCTATCCAGCTGTGTCTGATACTAAACCTCAGTTCAGAAGGTGCAGTACCTACTCTAAAAAATTTTCATATGGGGGAAAGTGGAACTTATACCAAGAGCTCAAATATAAAATATTTAGAAATGAAGATGGCAACATATGTACAAATATGCTTGATACAAATGATGTATGGAATGTTATAAGAGCTGTAAGAGCACCCAATAAATTATAGGAAAAATGTACAAATGTAGTCTGCATACAATAGATGTATGTATTGATTGTGATGAGTTGTATGAGCCCCCAATAAAATGATTTTTTAAAATTACAAAAAAATTCCCCCATACATACTGATCTTAAAAGTTCAGGTATGGGCTGAGCCCCGGTGGTGAAGGGGTTGTCCGTGGGACTGCGGCCCATTGGGTCGGAGGTTCAATTCCATCAGTGGGGCTGGGCCTCCTACTCCCACCACCAGAGAGCAGTGAAGCCCTCCCCCCCAAAATTTCAGGTATGGGGTGTGTTGTAACTATCAGAAAGCTCACTTTTGCCTCAGGTGCAACAAATGATGCAATATTAAATGTCATCTCCCCCCCCCCCATAAGAAGGGTAAGTACTGAATAATGGAAGTTCAGTAAAATGAACTCAAAATTGAAATCATATAGTCTCTTTGAGTAGTTTGAGTTTGAGGAACGACAGAAACATCTAGGATCATAGAGAATTAAACTTGAAACAGACCTATATGGTTGAGAAGTAACTTTTTGTTTGTTCATTTGAGTCACACATCAGGATAAGGATATGAAAATAAATCTTAGGCCAGTGTTAGCTACTATGATAATGTTTATACAGACAAACTATAGCCCAAAGAAAAGCTTCTTAATTATAATCATTGTGCCAATAATTTTCAGGCACCAAGTATCCATCTCTAAAGTCTGAGCATCACCTTCAGAATTCATGGTTTTTCCTTTACAATATAAAGAAAACTGCCAAGATACTTGCCTATGGTTGTATGTATCAGTGCCCCATAATCCCCCTGAGCCTATGAAAAGTTGCTAATTTTCACGATTAACAAGCACTGAGGCCAATGTTTTCAAGATTCTGAATCTTACCCACAGCTGATAGCAACTGTGACCAACAATAGCAACAATTTCTTGCAAAGAAACAAGATTACACCATCAGGTTTGCAGTATTTGTTTATAGGAAATCGAATCACGGAGGATACATTTTGTTCATTTCTTCCTAACTTCTACTCTTCCATTTTTCCAAAAGCAGTTAAACTAGAGTCTATTATTTTTATAAGAAAGAAACCCCTTCTTAAGATGTGCTTTGTTTTATATTTGTTTTCCTTGATAATTGTGAAATACATCATTTCAAACTTACTGATGGCCCATTTTCACTCCATTCCATAGCATACTAATCAGCCCTCCAGCAGAGCACAAGATCTCCTTGGACACAACACATATTTTTGAGAGAAATTAATGTCAAGTCACTAATGTCATTGAGGTTGTAAAACGTCGGTGCTAATAATAGGTACAGGGTAAAATATAAAGGTCATCAATAAAGAATCAGGAAGCCTAGAACTTTGTGATAGTCTGGGTAGACTAGAGGAACAAATTTCAAAGACAAGCATATGGATATAAAGAATGGGTTTATATTCAAGAGGTACAGGACATTGAGAAAACATCCCAGCCCAGTCCAGCTGAAAGTCACAAGTCTGATATTAACCCATATGCCCGAAATCAGTCCATAAAGTCTCCTTCTGACTCATGAATTCACAGGTCAATGGGTGCAGAATTCTGGCGCTGGCAGGGGTCTCCCCATGGCTCCTCGCTTCCAGGGCTCAGGCCCATCAATAGCAGAAGCAACTCATCGCTGGCAGAGGTCTCCATGTGGCTGCCCCAGCCTCAGAGGTCCGGCTCCATCAGGGCAAAGCCATGTGGTCCCTCCGCCGGCTACTCCAGCCCCCCAGATACCACCATCCTCTGTTGTCTGTGATTAATCGTCCGCCAGACTAACTCCCAACAACTGGAGAAGATAGCTTCTCGTCTTCACAAAGGAAATATCGCGAGATTTCCCAGAAGTATCAGGAGAAAGTCATGCCCACATAGAGGCCTCATTGGCTACTCAATGGCTATCTCCAGATTAACAGGTGAGACTCCACCCCTACATTTCAATCACAAAATTAACATAAGCACATGACTGCCACAAACCTCTATGCAAAGTAATAATTATAGTTGTCATTTTTAAGAATTGATTTCAGGGATGGTGCTGTGAAAAACACTTTTCCTACATTTTATAATTCAATACTTAAAACATCCTTATGAATAGTAAAGGAGCCCTGGGGACATAGCAGTCATCAGTTAGACTTCTAACCACAAGGTTGGCAGTTCACAACTTTCTGCTGCCCAGGGAGACAGAGATGGGCATCTCTAGTGCCATTAAGATTTACCAGTCTCGGTTGAGCAGTATTGCTAGCTGCTTCACTCTTCCGTCCTGGCACCTGGAGCCAATCGCCAATAAGCACCTGTTGATGGGTTCACAGAATCTTGGAATGATCATCACGTCGCTACAATGAATTAGTTGTCTGATTAAAAACAGCCGAAGGAGATTAAGGGCAATGGCAAAACAAATTCACTGTTGGGGCAAAATGGTTGAAGCCGATCGGCGGGCTTAACACAGAAACAAATGAGAAGGCCATTGAAGCAGTCTTTGGCCAATATGGATGAATTGTGGAAGTACTACAGATGAAAGACCAGGAAACCAACAAATCCAGAGGATTTGCTTTTGTTACTTTTGAGAGCCCAGCGGATGCTAAAGATGCAGATTGAGATCTGAATGTAAAGTTTCTGGATGAAAAAGCAATTAAAGTTGAGCAAGCAACTAAACCAACATTGAACATGGCAGACATGGACCACCACCACCTCCAAGAAGCAGAGTCCTCATCCCCACCCCAGGGGTCTTCAAGGTGGAATAACCAGGGGACCACCTTCACATGGAGGGCATATGGACAACAGTGGCCATTCCATGGATTTCAACCTGAGTTCTTCCAGGGGACCACTTCCAGCATAAAGAGGACCTCCCCCACGAAGTGGAGGACAACTTCCTGAAATGCCAGCTCCTTCAGGACCGTGTGCAGCAGCAGTGGAAGGGCGGAGGTCCACCCTGAAGGGAAGCCCTGCCCTCCAATGGAGATGTTTATTTGTCCCTGATAGATGATGGGCATTGTACTAAAGACAGCTATGCCAGCAGAGATTACCCCAGTTCTCGTGATACAAGAGATAATGTACCAGCACCAAGAGATCCTACCTATCGTGATCATGGTCATTCCAGTTTACGTGATGAGTACCCCTCCAGAGGCTATAGTGATGGGGACGGTTATGATCGTCATCGTGATTACTCAGATCATCCAAGTGCAGGAGCCTACAGAGACTCCTATGAGATCTGTGGTAACTCACATAGTGCTTCACCTACACGAGTCCCCCCATCATCTTGTGGGGGAAGCAGTCGCTATGATAACTATCGCAGCTCCCCGCACGGATATGGTGGAAGTTGAGGCAATTACTCGAGCACCCAAAGTGATCTCTATTCAAGTGGTCATGATCGGGTTGGCCGAAAAGAAAGAGGGCCCTCCCTTCTAGATTGTCCTCGTCCATGGGATTCCTGCAGAAGTTGCAGCCGTGAAGCCCCAAGAGAGGGCAGTTGTGGAGAAAGACGATCTGATAGAGGGGGAGGCCGACACAGATACTCAAACCAAACAGAATTTTGGACCAAAATACCTGTTCAAAGAAGAAGAAAAAAAAGGAAACTATTCTGTCAAAACGACTCCCCTAATTTGTATGTTCTTGCAAGGAAAAATTAAGCCTGTTTAATTTTATTTGATTTTTATGACATTGCTCTCAACAAGCAAATGCTAAACATGTAAGACTTGACTTGTGTACTAGTGCTTGTGATTCTCTTTACGTGTCTCTGAAGACACTTCCCATTTGATTCTTTGCAGTGAGGCAAGCAATACTAAGATCTTCCACAAACATCTAACCATCTAAAGCAGAGAGATGACTCTGTCTGCCTATATAATAAACCAGCTAGTTACTAGAAGGGTGGCTGAGTTTTCTGCTACTCTTTAAGATTTCAGAGTGTCTTCAAACTGAAATCCCCAAAATGTTCTCAGGGTGAAGAACCTGAGATCAGATGCATCTTTAGGAAAGTGCTGTTCACTCAGTAAACCCGAATCAAGGGATAATGCTGGCCAATATGTTGCCTTTCTGACATTTCCTTGGGAATCTCCAAGAGCCTCACCTTTCCCCCTCCCCCATGAAGACCATTAAAAGCGTGTGTTAAAGAACTGCAGGTACCAAATTTAGAAGTTTGGCCAAAACCAATAATGAAACTGCAAATGTTAAAATTAAAAAAAAAAAAAAAAACAAGATACCAGTCTCAGAAACCCATGGGGTTAGTTCTTCCCCTTCCTATTGAGTTTCTACTCAATTAATAAATAGGCAATTTTTCCCAAATCACATAATGAATAAATGGCAAAACTAGTGTTTCAAACCAGGTCTTCTCTGCTCCTTCTGTTTTACATTTAATTTAAACTCTGCTTCCTTACCAGAAACGCCTGGACAATATCAGTATCCAACTCAAGAGAACTGTTGAAAGGATCATATATCTGGAAGCCCTTTTAAACTGCAAAGTGTTACTTTATGGAGAGTAAGGGTTTCATGTCATTTGTTATATAGATGATTATTATTGTGTTAGATTATATTATTGTGACCTATTCACTAGGACGACAGGAAGGCCTGGAGAAGTTTGTTAAAAGGTGCACAACCAAAACTCATTCACCGGTGTCACAGTGAGTTTTTGCAAAATGTAAAAAGAGCCAGAAGATGCCTTGATGCCCATAAGCTAACCCTACACAACCTCCCTCTCTTCTCAAGTTTCATAAGAATGACATTGGATCAACCACATTTAAGTGGCCTGTATCTCTTCAAAACTCTTATTAGGCGCAGAACAAAAACCAGAACCTGGATCTTCAGACATAAGTACACAGGTAGTTTCAGCATCTCTCAACTCACTTCCTCACCGTTCCTGTTCTAGCACTCTCAGAAGGTCCTTTGTCAAGTTCTAATACTATAGTGAAACGCACACGCGCGCGCGCACACACAAACAGCAACAGCATATGCAATGTAGTGTTTAATCTCAAGAAAGTCCTAGAATTTCAAACTAGATATAATTGGAAGAATATATTTTACTAAGAAATGAAAATTCCTTTCTCTTTATCGCTTTCCTTGTGCAGATGATCATATGCTTTTACTGCACTGTCAGAATATGATGCTTTGAAAGTTTTTTTCAATCATTAATACTTTGGGCTGTTTCATATTTATCATAGTGCTTGTACTGGGAGAACCACTAAGAGACTAATGATTCAGGAGAAAACATGAGAAACCTCAGACAATTATGAATTTCTAATTCTCTAGGACAATCTCAGCCAAGTTCCCAGCCCACCTGCCTCCAGAGGGCTGTGAGCAGCCCTGACATCCAGTTCAATTTATACTTCGCCAAAAACCTTTGGCACATCTGTGCTGAGAATGAGATCCAAGAGTTTCAGGCAATATGCTCTCTCGAGCTCCATCAGATCCCACATTTTATTTTATTTATAAATGAACAAGTGATTTATGGCCTCGGTGTTAAATTCAATGAAGGGGCTGTGCACTAGGCATTTATATCAGGTCAGGCACCAGCACACCAAAACAAATAATGTAAACAAGAGACAAAGGGACAGGGTTATGTAGAGTTTAGGGCTGTTTGTTGTTGTTGTTGTTTTCTTATTATATACAGGATTAATAATAAACTCAGTGGGGTCTTCTCATAATGTATGCCCCATTTGAAGTCAGCATGGCCCAGTAATAATCTTCCCACCTTGAGTTATAGGAGGAAAAAGAACATTAACAATAGATTTCAAGTGAGAAAATTTAATACCGTGAACGCTTTTAAAGTAAAAAGAAATTTTAAGATACATATCTTTGCCTCTCGACTAAGGATATATTTTTCTCCCTTTTCTTCTGACATGCACTCAATGTTATATAAGCTAAAAGTAAATTGAGTGATTAGTAGATCCAAGGATGCCTAGAGTGCTATTAAGAAAAATATTTCCCTTTATCCCATGTGTGTTACAACAAAACCATAGACATGGGGCCAGCCCCTTGCTATCTTCTTCAATGAATTTGGGTAAAGGAATTGACAGTATTCGTTCTAGCCTTGAATCAGTCCTATCCTTTTATATTTGAATATTGCACAAATGAAAAATAGTTGCAAAGAAGCTGCTTTACTTTCCTCGGTCTCAATTTTTTTATTCATAAAATGGGCTTTGCCCATTTTAAGGTGCTGTTGAGAAGAATAAAGTGATCATGATTATAAATGTTGACTCATGATTGTAGAACTAAGAGCAGAGAAGGTGGGGTAGAGAGAGGGAGCCAACTACAAGGATCTGCATATAACCTCCTGTCTGGAGGACAGACATCGGAGGAGTGGACGAGGGGAGATGTCGGGCAGTGTAAGGTCTGACAACGCAATAATAATTTGTAAATTATTGGGGGTTGTAGGGAAGGGGTGAGCAGGGAAGGAGGAGAAAAGGATGAGGAGCTGAAGGACTCGAGTGAAAAAGCGGATATTTGGAGAATGATAATGGCAGCAGGCATGTGAAGGTGCTTGGCACAGTATATGTATTTATGTATTGTGAAAAGTGATGTGTGAGCCCCCAATAAGACGATTTAAAGACGAAACAAGAAAAACAACAGAAAGTCTTTCAGAGCTAAAGTAAAAGTGACCAAATCAAAATGATTTTCAGGAAAATTTCTTAAATGAAACATTCACAGGATGAAAACATCTAGTAAGAGACATTTTCTTCTGATATATATAAAAGTTAAAAATAAATCAGTTTCACAATATTAGTTAAATTTTGGTGATCTTCAGTATCACATAAACTGATGGCTGCATAATAAAATCTGTATATCAATATTTTAAACACAGTTGAAAATATTAACATATACTTAAACATCTATTTTTCAACTTGTGAATGCCTTAAAAATGTTATTAATATAAAAATTGTAGGTTTGTCCTCATATTTTTAAAAGTCCACTCATGTAGAAGAACCTAGGTAAATGCCTACTGCATGATGATATGTCTTGCCCAGTTCTGGACCAGGAAAGGATAACATATGTCTATTTGGCCCAAGATCTTGGCACCGCTCAGTTGTCACTTCTTCAGTTACAATTGACTCAGTGACACGCAGCCTACAATGAATAACTTTGGTGTTTACTCTAAGTCTGCATGACCTTTCTATTGAAGTTCAGAAACACAAGCACTACTTATTAAATGTGGTTATAATTCAACTTTAAAAATAAGCTTGTCTATTCCTCCCTTTTCACGTTTCTGTACTAGTTTGAGTAATATCCCAAGTAGAATGCATGACTTAAAAAAAAAAAAAACAGAGAACACTACAATTATTTTTCTGTGTAAGTCGTGAGTTCCAAAAAGGGCAATCACAAACAGAAAAAAGATGGAGCCTGAGTCGTGTAAAGCTATCATTGTTCATAACAACCCTGGATTTCAAATTTTTATGCTGAATAAAGTAGTCTAATTGGGTTGGAAACTCTAGAAATTTAATTACAACTTAATTTTAATTTGAAAATAGAGTTATGTAATTAAAAACAAGGCTAAAAAGGTTATATGTTAGCCTTAACACAACATAACTTTGGCAGGAAAATATTCTTTCTAATTAAAAAAAAATCAAATCACAAAGTAGTGATTCAAATCTTGATCTGGCCTTAGAAATTAGTAATATTTCATGAAACTTGGTAACTAAAATTGATCTATTTAATATTATGTAAAGTGTTTAACTTATCTAAATTTATTTAGCCTCTTCAATTTCTGTATTTTGGAATAGAGATATAACCAACTATTTGCAAATATATCATTTCCATATTGACATATTCATTTCACATACAACCTTGTAATGAGTATTGGTCAGTAAACATAGAAAACCGTTATTTATGACATGAGTCCTGCCTGCTGTAACAGCTCTGTGCAATGCTTTTACAAAATTTAAGATATTAGCACACAAGGAAGATAACATTAGAATAGTCTCACAATTGACTACAGCAGCTTTCAGAGTCTAAGGCATTATAAGTGGCACTTTGACTCACCATTTTATTTCTAATCAACTTGTCATTCAATATAAAGATCTGATAGAGCAATAAAGACAGAGATATTGAACAATGTGATGTCATCATGCTAACCACCTGTGTAGCTATCTAACACTTTTAATTACATTAAACTCAAAAATTCGACCTCTTAATCACTCTAACCACATTTCACTTTTTCAACAGCCATAGGTGGCTAGGGATTACTATATTAGATAGCATAAATATAAACCATCTCTATCACCACAGAATATTCTACTGGACAAGACTGTCAGAAGGTATAAAGGAGTTCAGATATATTTATTCAGGCATGTAAACATATAACTGGAGGATTTATCCAGTTAATAAAGAGATGAATCAAAAGAAAAACTCAGAACTATGAACATGATGAACATGAAACAGAATACAAATATAACAATATTATAAAATGCAAAATAAAAATAGAGTGGTGGATATGGAAAGAAGTCTAATTTTATCATATTCAAAGGCAAGGCCATAGCTGATCAATGTGATTAAAATAAGATCCCATTCCTTTATTTCCATGTATATAAACTGCTTTGCGGTGAACATTCAGAAGGATGTTTTGAAAGCTGTTATATTGTGTTAAAGAAAGATATTTCTAAAGTTCAGCAATTACCTATTTCATTTTGTCTGACTTTCTTTCTGAGTGCACAATACAGTTATGTCCAGAATGGTGCCTAATAGATGTTCATGGTAGTTATTTTGGGATCTGGGGGGGGGGGGGTTGAGGATTCTTGAGGATTCTTCTTTTACTTTCTTTTTGTAGTTTTGAGTTTTGATTGACATTCTTATAAAAAGCACTTAGCATTTTTGCAAAACAATCAAATTAGTCTTTTAAAAATAGACATATAATACAAATCACAAAGACTATGAAGAAAAACATAAAATAAAGGCTCACTAATAAATAAGAACTATTTTCTAAGTTTCCCCCCTCCAAATCATAAAGGTCTATGTCAAGATAGAAAAATAATTAGTAAACACTGCACACACACACACACACACACACACACACAGTAAGTCAAGAAATTTTGCCATGAAATCATAGAAATCTAATTAAACAAGAATATTGAAATGAAATTGATTGTGGTAGCAATTATACAATACTGCTTGGTGTGATTGAACCATGGTGATATCTATATTAACACCCAATGGTTTTGAAAAGAAAATGGATATGAAAAGAAAAGTGAAGGTGTTTCTCAGCAGAGCCTCAATGTAGGTCTATCCACTGCTCAACTAGATCTACACACTTCCATCTCTTTAACCCTTCCCTCAAAGATTTCTGTGTTTCAGTTTACAGCAATTGCAGAGTTCTTGAGTGACACAAAGCATGTTCCTTTTTAAAGTTCTTCAAGTTTTAGAAACAAAAAGACATCTGAAAAGGCAAGAACGGAACTATAGGATGAGGTTTCTCAAACAAATTCTTGAAGAGCAGTCTTCCTTCCCTCAAAGAATGAGCAGAGGTTTTATTGTGAAGAGGAAATTCCAGGACACACATTTCCTGGCCCCTTTTGCAC